>CALSBZ010045454.1:0-13030 GCA_943591055.1 Gobionotothen gibberifrons | reverse complement strand
ATATGATGAAGCACGTACAGACAGAGACAGCATCTCAGTGAACATGAAGCTGTGATGCTGCTTTTATCACCATCCTTCTTCCTCCGTGGCGCTCATTATATATTCAATAAAGGTCATCAGCCAATCACAAATATCTTGTTGTTTGGAATGGCAGGTTCTGAGAAGGCAATGTCAAGTTAATGTAAAATAGACATAAACATCTTAAAATAGTAAATATTGAAAGCGTTCCTTTCATTAATTCAGTGCTTTGTTTTATGTTAGTAATATGTTCAGGTATCAGATACACACAGGGGTTACATTGGGCCCCGGCTCAGAGGACCATGCTCCGACTTCGTCACCCTCACATATTTGTCATGTTTACTAAAAACTACATATATGTTAAAACCTTTCTCGTTCTTAACAGAGACTATATTCAGGGTCGATGTGGGTTGACTTCATTTCTTTGCTCCTCCGTGCAAAGAGTCGGCAACAGCCCTCCAAATGAACTGAGATTCCCACACACACATTTTAAGATGTTCTGATACGCCCGACCGATACAAAGCACGGCTTTAAGGAAAGGATGAAGTCACTAATCAAGTAGTTGCTTTGAACTGTTCTTTGGTAAGTGTGCAGAGCAAGGTTGATTTAAAATGGTGATTTGAAGGTTGAATATTTGTGTATATATTAATAAATTATGATTCCAGTTCAATGTAACTATGAAGAAGACGGTTCTGTTTGTAATGCTTTCTATGTTCATTGTGTTATTTGGTGGCATCAATGTGTGCCTTTGATACAGGAGCAGTGTCTTTAGGGCCTCGTAGCCCTTAAGGTCAGAATAAAGAGATCCTCGACCACGCACCGCAGAGAAAGGTTCAAACGGTCTGGGAATGGATGCAAAACATCTATTGTCTCATTATCCATCTATTTGCTGGATGGTGTTTGGTTTTGAGTCTAAACGTGTTAAAGGAGGAACACGTGCAGCGCTGTGGGCCGCTGGTTAGCATCTGTTCACTTCATGAGCACATCCAGTGTGACTGACATCCAATTAACATTCATGACAGAGCACACATTGAATTAACCAAGAAAACCCAATCTTTCACTTATTCAGGATGGACATGATCCTCAGAGACATTTCATTATATTTCAATCATCCGTCTTTCTTGGTCATTGTGCAATATTACTCATTATGAATAAACCACACCAGGAGACAGCTCTTCGTGTCCCGCGGGGAAATACCCGTTGTGTCCTCGTTACGGCCTCTAATGTAATCTGACTGGCAGCTCAACCCCCTCTCTCAATCACTGTGCTGGACAAAGACGACAACTCCACTTATTTAATAAGCTTTTTACTGTAGAAATTAGGCGGGTAACGGTTCACAAACATTTCGGTTCGTACCTCGGTTTTTAGGTCAAGGTTTGGCTCGGTACGTTTTCGGTACAGCAGAAACAATTATTTTATTATTATTAAACTGTGATAATGTATTCACTCAAATAAATACAAAATATAATAAAATAAACATTAAGGTGCAGCATTTCGATGAGCTGAAATAATCTGTATTTGAGCTGTACTGTACTAGCACCTAAGCAGCCAGTTGACATTATGACTTGCTTGTCTTTGTATTTTCATGTTTATTTAAAGAAAAATCAACTTGCTTTGTTTGTTTGTAGCCGAAAGGGCAGATCTGCTGGCACTAACAATGTCTCCTGCTGTGGAGAACACCCTCTCTAGGGACAGAGGTAGCAGATACAGCCAGGTAGCGCTTTGCTAACATGGCAACATAAGGATATTTGGCGTTTGTAATAGCTTTGGCTCGGTCTGAACTGGAGGCTTAAATGCTAGCGGGAGTTGGGTTTGCACTTCAGTCTTTTTTCTTTTGGTACCGGTGATATTCACGTTCGGGTGATGCCTTTTCAAATGAGTGTGCACGTCTGATGTATTGCCAGCAGCGTAACCAATGTTAGTTGAAAAATGCCGACTAACAGCTTTGGTTCGGTCCACCTGTCTTTGTCTGTCATCCTTGTACGTAACTGAAACCAAAATGTTCCCAAACCGGAGACTTCAATGATGCTGGAGGATTTACGAGCTCAACTTTATCTGCGTTCGCCATTTCGACAGTTCCTCAAATTACAGACTACATTTGAACGCATCGCTGTGACCAGCTCTCATAGTATGCCTCTCGTCCAATGAAATGAATTGGTCGCTCTATGACGCGTTGAAATTGCACTGAACGCTGCGTTCCTGCACAATCTCAATTTTTTACGTTTAACGTTATATTCATTCGGTACACTTCGGTACACACGTGTACCGAACCGAAGGGCCCGTACCGAATAATTTCGGTGCGGGTACGTATATACAGTTACACCCCTAGTAGAAATCTATTATGCGAATATGTGGAGATTATCCTGCTGAACTAAACGTATAAGAATCATAAACATTTGTTTAACATACATTTGAACACTGAGCCAGTGAACATATGGTCCTTATCTCAGAGTGTTAAATTGACACTCCAGATTTGACTGTGTAGGTTCACGAGAGGATCCGCAATCGCACTTTGTTGCGTAGCTTCAGTGTCGTAGCCGAGATGCTGTTGATAGTGAGATGTGTCTGCCGTCTACTCTCAACGGTTTGACCGGTATGATGCACCATCCTGAGAGTGCATGTTAACATACTACATATTGGCCCTCATGCTCTCAGACAGTGCACGTACATACAAAAGTACTGAGATGTCACTCACATAAAGTGAGAAGCCTGCAGGGCAGAGGTCAGGGCGGTAACAACATCCTGCAGATGATGACATGATGTTTGGGCTTAATGAGCTGCAGCTTGGACTCTGTGGACTAACGAGCTCCGGCCCTAACGAGCTGCTCTCAGGTGACCTCATTAACACACTGACCTGTTTGCTTCTTTACATTGTGCTGCTGTAATCACCCAGAGGCGCCATGCACAGAAGGCTACACCTGCACAAACAAGACAAGACAATAATCAAAGCAAATTAAAGAGTGAATCTGTCAAAGCTGTCCTTTGGTGCTATTTATTTAGTCATTTTTAAAATACTTTTGTATCAAAACACACTGAAGGAAATACTCAGTTTGGGTTCAGAGGGGCAGAACAATGCACTTTAGGTGCTCTAGTGAGTGTTAGTGCGGCACATATTCTGAACGGGCCCAAGCTGTAAATATAATGATCATCCATAGACACAAAAAGGATAAGTGCCAAACCAACACAAGAGAAGCAAAACGGCACTTACACCTCAAACACCTTGAAATAAGGACATCTATATCTCATTTATAACACATATGAAAGGCCTTTTGTTGTCTGTTGTTTATATAATGTGTCTCAGATCAGATCGGTATGCATGGTACCATTTAGTCAGTAAAGGATATTCTAACCTGAATTACGTGGTGAATGTAGGAAGTCAAAAAGAAACAAAGAACTAGCAAACACATCAACAGGCCCAGGTACATTAGATGGATCACACGCAAACACACACCTGTGAATTCTCTTTGGTGGGTCAGCCCTGAAACCTTTAAATACATGTTTTACAAACAAACGGCTGGAATGTGGCAAACTAAAAATAATCATGACTTCGACATCAGCGGGAACACGACCGAGTGTTAACTCCGGACACAGATTCTAATCACCTCCGTTTTCCACCACTTCTAACCTCATATATTTATCACTTGTTGAACTGTGATGTTTGTCACTTTGAGACGAATCAGAAACTATCATCGAGAAGAATCTCATACATCATAATGTATGTGTACCGTGTGACTCTTAACGAACAGTAACACTGATTTCCAACCTTTAAATTATTGGTAACATTTGATTTGCACTGAAGTGTCCAAGGTGAGATATCAAACTCAAACCGCAAAAGGACACATTTTGAGGGACGATTAAAAAAACATGAGTTTAAGCTTGGAGTTTGGATCTCATATTTTTGAGATGCAAAGAAGTAATAACACGAAAACAATCTCATATTTGTAAAAGGAGAATATCCATACCAAATTATGAAATCCATAAGGTACGGATTTAGTCAAGCATTATCATAAATATAAGGTGTTTTCTTGGTGAGAAAGTAAATCAAGAGATCCATTAACGTTTAATAAATATAATATTCCTTTTGTGATTTGCATGAAATTCTGTACGAGATCTGTATCGAACTTATTTGAATAACGTCAACAGATTTATTCTTTAATTTGGATATTTTTTTCATACGGATCTCCTTACTACAAAATAAGAAATGGATAGCAAGATACAACAGTCAAATGAATAATAATAATAATAATAATAATATAAGCACCTTTCATTACCAAAAGCAACCCCAAAGTGCTTCAAGGGGCATAACATTCTTAAAATGTAAGAAGATATGTTTCTCTGTGGACCACAGAGCTCCGTAGAAATACATGTTGTTCCTCCGCACAGTTGATTTTGGTCACTTCTTAAAAATGTTCCTCCAGGCGTTTTTATCGCTGCTTCTAAACCTAATTGTGGACTTTGTGAAGTTCAGAATACAACGTGTTCGGAGTTACGGACATCATGTTTAACCAATGTGTTTTTCAGGCAGCCAAATAGTAATGTAGTCCCTCGATGTCACAAATGTGTGTAGAAACTGTTAAAATCACCCGGACGGTGATTCAAAGTGTCCCGGAGTTGCTTTAAGGCGACCTAGGTTTAAGGCAGAGGTGATGTTAGCTGCTGTCGAAGTCAAAAATACAAACAAGATAAGAAAAGTGCTCACACAGAAGAGAAGACACACGACTCTTCTCACATGCGTCAGATGCTAAGGGGGATAACTTTTCATCAAATGCTGGTTCTCATCCTGAGGCACATATTCACAGGCTGGGCGCTTTTGTAATTAAGGCTCTTGGATGTTAAACAGCTCAAAGTGGAAATGACACAACACTGTTTTAATTCGGAGGACTTCATTACCCAGAAACCCTATGTGGTTAAGTTAGCTTAACCTCTACGTGTTATTACTTAGACTGCTTCCTGTTTGTAAAATAACAAACCTTTTATCCAAGGCTATCATCAAGAACGCTAACAATGAATATACTGTTAACAAATAAAAGACTGAAAACTGAAAACGAGCCGGCAGCTGTGCTATTTTTTTTCAGAACTGTACTCTCTACTCTTCACATTAACTAATGTTTGTGAGCTATTGTCACTCAAAACAAAGGTTTATTAGCTTGTGGGTTAACATTAGTATAGATGACGATATGACTTTCTCAACAGTTGTAATGTTTCTGATGTTAGCTTTCCTGCTGCATCCAATCTAGTTCTTATCACCCCATATATTAGTTTTCTTTTACAAACTGCATCTGCGAAAGTAGGCTAATTTGTATTAGCCAGAGAGCTAACAGGAGTCAAGCTGAAATTAGCCATCAAATGTTAGTTAGCACTTCGTCCAAACTTAACTTCAGGCTGCTTTATATTCTCATTAACATTCATATTAATATATTTATTAGTTCTGGTCCACTTGCTTGTATTATTTCACTCACTATAACAAATATTGACTTGGTTACTAATGAGCGGAAGAGATCTAATAAGCGAGAATTAGCTTCCTACCGTAGGCAATGATTATTTTGATGACTGATTTATTTATTTACGTGAACCCTTCTGATGGCTGATACTGTTTCAATTTGATCTTCACAGCTCACTCTGCTCACTCTCTGGTTGTAAATATGATCCTTTTTGTCTTCACCAAACCGTTAGCTGCAGTGCTAACGTGCTAACCTATTTTTCGATGTCTCCTGCGTGTTGTTTGGTGTCGTTGGAGCATCACTGTGAGCCACGTTGATGTTTAGTGACCTGAATATAAACTGCCCTTCATCATGTTTCCATCGTACCATCTTCTTGCTCACCTGGACTCGCTGGAGTAAAGCCTGCTTCTCATACAGTACGTTATTCAGGGAGGCTGTGGCTCAGTGTGCTGGACTTCGAATCAGGGGGTAGCAAGTGAGACTTGACTGACACATACTGCTATAAGCAAATAATTGGATTTAAGAATAATTCATTTTTACTTTTATTATGTCTCAGGATCTTAGTGGTTGTCGAATGGCAATAACATATCGTTTTTGCTGATTTTCTGTTTGTACGAAAGAGGATTAGGGCCACATGGGATTTTCTTAAGATCTGAACACAAGCAAAACAACATGTTTGAAGTTGGGTGAAACAATTCAGAATTCTGGAGAAAGAATTTTGAAAATAAAAATATATTATTAAAAATAAATCAAATAGAAATCATGAAAATTGTTTTAAAATGTTGTAATGAAATAAAGTCAGAACTCTCAGATCTCAAAAATAAATTCACACGTGGCCCTGATCCTCTTGCGCACGTTTGAACCCCACAAAGCTCAATTTAAAACAAGGCCTTAAATATGTTCAAGCTTCCTAACAAACATGTTTCTTTTCATATTTGGAATATTTTGGATCCCTGTTTGCTAGTCTTCTTCGTCGTTCATCTCCAGCTATAAGTGCATCTGCCCTTTAAGACGTTATATTAACAGCTGTTTACTGATATAAGTGCTTATTTTAAATTGGGAGAAATGTACCTTTGATCGGTCTGGGTGTAGCATCGGGCGGGTGAACAAACCATATATTTTTGGCGCCGTTCACATCATCAGGCGGAAACATAATTTACTTTTCATTAAGATTGTGAGATTTGGCCTTTTTCTAGATAAAAACATGTCTAAAAATGGTTAGAAAACTCAAGTATCCTGTTTCCATTATACACACAGTATTTAACCTGTTAACCTGTTAGACCCCAAGCCTATTTTTCATGTTTCAGGCTTGAAAATGACATTCCCAGAACAAATGACCATATCTTCCCTTCTAAAAGGGTTAAATTAATAATCTTTTTTCTCAAAGTAATGAGAAACCTGTGAGTTGGATGTAGAAAAGTCAGAATTAATATAGATGTTTTTTTATTTTAAAGAAAATTCAGATTGAACATGGTAAAAAACTGTAAATTATAGTGTCCGTCCAAAAAATATTTTGTACTTATAGTGAAAACTAACCTTGGATGATGGGTTAGTACACTAAGAGCTTTAGGAATCCAAAGTACAACATATAATAAGTACCCTGTATCAAGATTGATGCAAAACAAGTGACATTTGACCTTTTTAGAGACATTTAGAAAAAAAAAACTCTTTTGGGGTCATTTGGGTGGATTTGACCTATCTCTGGCCCCCCTTGCTCGATTTTGACATCTCTTTCTGACCGTCAGAGCCAATAGAATCGAGGGGAAGTCCCACATAGTCCTTATTTGGTCATGTGTGTGTGTTAGACTGCCGCGTCTGGGAATAGCAGCAGCAGGTGGCTACCATTAGCAGCTAACTTTTGGTCTCCGATTTTGACATAAATATGGAATTATGGACTATAAATTAAAAAAATGAGTTTGCAGAAAAATGAGTAATTCAGAAGGTCAGTGTTAGCATTGTGTGTTTTTTTTGAAAAAAAAAAAGAATTCTTTTTTTTGTTGAGTTTTTTTCCCCGTTTAATAGTTTATTAAATATTAAGGTTCCTTAGACGTTGTTTCATGCAAATGACGCGGTCCGTGGGGTTTAAGAGGTTAAGCCCTGAGCCTGTTTTTCAGGTTTCCGGCTCAAAAATGACATTCCATGAACAAATGACCATATTATAACTTATAAAAGGTAAATTAATAATCTTTTTACTCAAAGCAAGGTTACATCTGTGAGTTGGATGTAGAAGTGTCAGAATCAATATAGATGTTTTTATTTTAAAGTAAATTCAGGTTGAACATAGTAAAAAAATTTAAATTATAGTGTCCGTCCAAAATAAAAAAAATTACTTATAGTGAAAACCACCCTTGAATGATGGGATCGGAGACTAAAAGCTTTAAGAATCCAAACAATAACATATAATAAGTACCCTGTATCAAGATTGATGCAAAACAAGTGACCTTTGACCTTTTTAGAGAGGTTTAGAAAGAAAACCCACTTCTGGGGTCATTTGGGTGCATTTTCCATATCTCTGGCCCCCCTTGGTCGATTTTGATGATTGACATCTCTTTTTAACCGTTAGAGTCAATGGAATCAAGGGGAATTTCCTAAAATCCATCTAAACATTACCCATTGGTGAATGAGTGCTGCGCAGCCAGAATGCCCAAAACCGGAAGCTGTCATACCCTCTCGTAGCCAGGACCGGCCCTTGGCATAGGCAGTATAGGCGAATGCTAAGGGCGCATCAACCCATCGGGAGCGCCGAAAATTGGGGAGAAAAAAGAAAAGAAAAAAAATTAGAAATACAAAAAAAAATAACACAATTTCCCGATTTTGGATCAACAAAGTAGATCTTATTATCTTATACTAACATAGCTACGCCTATATTGTATACAGCGGCCATAAACTATGGCACCCCCCCCCCCCCAAATCAAGTTGAACTGCCCCAGATCGCTACTCCTGCTGATTCACTTCGCTCTGCATCGGCCAAACGGCTCGCTGCACCCGCGCTGCGAGGGGGACCAAAGTTCCCATCAGCAAAAACACGTGGGTTTGCTATCCTGGCCCCCAAATGGTGGAATGAGCTGCCCATTGAACTCAGGACAGCAGAAAGCTTACACATCTTCCGGCGCAGGCTGAAAACTCATCTCTTTCGACTCCATTTCGAGCGATAGAACTACTAACAAAGAATTACTAACAGAGCACTTACATACTAATAAAGGACTGGCTTATCTATAAGCCAGTTGAGTAGCACTTGAAATGTTGTGGCTCTATGAAACCTGATGTACTTATATGATTCTGTTTTCTTCAAAGTTGTATCTTCCTGGTCGAATGTACGTCGCTTTGGATAAAAGCGTCAGCTAAATGCAATGTAATGTAATGTAATGTAATGTAATTTTAAAGCTAGGTCTGGGTTGGGTTTCATCCACTTGAATGTGCGCAGTCTGTTAGGTAAACTACATTTTGTCCGCATTTGGGCAAGCTCGACTGACGCTGACGTCATTGTTTTATCAGAAACATGGCTAAATAAATCTGTTTTGGCCTCTGACATTGCCTTAAATGGTTATAATGTGTATCGTACCGACCGGCCTAAGAAAGGTGGTGGCGTTGCCATTTATGTTAAGAATAAGTTCAGTGTAACCACTTTAGTGTCCAAATCTATCAGTAAGCAATTTGAATTTGTATCCATAAATATAGAAGTGGCAAAGGGTCAACAGGTCATGGTGGTGGGCTGTTACAGACCCCCCTCAGCTGTCAAAGACTCCTTGTCTTCGCTAGCAAATCTTTTATCGCAACTAGACTACAAGGAAATAGTGCTACTTGGAGATTTGAACTGGGACTGGTTAACTTCAGTGTCAGAGGATTTTAAAAACCTTTGTATCTCTTTAAATGTTACTCAGATTGTTGACAGTCCAACTCGCCCTAACGTTAAGTCCCCTAATAAATCCTCCCTAATTGATCTCATTCTAACTAATGTTCCCTATAAATACTCAGCTGTGGGAGTATTTGCGAACAATCTGAGTGATCACTGTGTTGTAGCCACAATTAGGGACACTAAGGTCCAAAAGGTTAAACCTCGTATTATCATCAAGAGAGACATAAAACATTTTGTGGAGCAGGGTTTTGTTCATGATCTGTTTGGGTTTGATTGGGGAAAATGGATCTGTGTGCTGATGTGGAAACTGCATGGTCTTATTGTTATCTTGGTTTTATGGAGATCATTGATAGACATGCACCCCTGAGTACATTTAGAGTGAAGGGACGAGACAATCCCTGGTTTTCTGCTGAACTGTCCAGTCTCCTCCATGAGAGAAACAAGGCCTGGGCAAAGGCTAGGCAATCAGGCTCAGAGGTAGAAGGGCTGCGTTTTAGGCAGCTAAGGAACAGCTTCACTTCACAGGTCAAAAGTGCTAAATCAAAGTACTATCTGTCAGTAACCACAGAAAACCTGAATAAATAAACCTAGGAAATTTTGGAAAGCCATAAAATCGATTTCCACCGGTGAGATCCAGAATGAGCTACCTCCGTGCCTCACCACAGCATCTGGCTCTCTATCGGACAGGGCTACTATGCTAAATTGCTTTAATAAGCATGTTGTGTCCTGTGGTTCTCTGTTTGATGCAGTTTCTAACTCTGCTTCTGTGAACACAGTCTGTGACTCTGAACAATGTGGTCTGGAAAACGATAGTTACGGCTGTAACTACGGTTCTATGAGTCCCGGATGACCGCCAGAGGCGGTGCTTTAAGCACTGGATATGTCCATCGCGCGCATGCGCAGCTCGAGTACCAATACCAACAGAGTCACCTGTGACCCACGTGACACCGGCTATATCAGCCGGTGTCGTCAGAGGATCTGTTCCCAGAATCTTCTCGCGAGCACACAAGAATTCTGAGTGACAGGATACTCTGGCGGTCATCCGGGACTCATAGAACCGTAGTTACAGCCGTAACTATCGTTCTATTTCGTCCCTACTGACCGCCAGAGGCGGTGCTTTAAGCACTGGATGACCTATACCAACCATGTCATGAAGAATCCAAGCACTTACTCCCTTGGCCGGAAGCAGCGGAGCTTGGCAGCAGGACCACACCCAGAGGGTGAGGAGTGGCGACATTGACCCGGTAAAACCTGGAGAATGTTGCGGAAGACGCCCATGCAGCCGCAGCGCAGACGGTCTCCAGGGGCGCCCCTCTTGGGGCAGCCCACGATGTTGAGATGCTTCTTGTAGAGTGGCATCTGACCCCTGAGGCGGGGGGCGGCCACTGGCCCCGTAGGCGTGTGTATCAACCACCCAGTGGGATAGCCGCTGTTTTGAGAGAGCACGACCCTTCCTAGTGCCGCCATGGCGAACGAAGAGCTGCTCTGACTGCCGTATGCAGGCCGTGGCATCAATATACGCCCTCAGGGCGTGCGCAGGGCACAGCAATTCAGGCGTGCCGTTCTCCTGTGGAATGTTAAAGCGTGCCAGCTGGATCGGCCGATTGGAGCGGGCGAGTGGAAGCACCTTGGGCAGGAACGCCACATTCGGCCAGAGGGCAACACCCGAGCCATCGGAGTTCCACCTCAGGCATGTACTGCTCAGAGGGCATGAAGCTCTCTGACTCACTTCCCTGAGGTTATGGCAAGCAGAAATGCTGTTTTCGGGGACAGCCGCTTAAGCCCGACCTGGGCCCGGGGCTCGAGATGATAGGGCGTGCAGCACTAAGGGCAGGTCCCAAGCCGGAGCCCTCAGGGTGCTAGGGGGACGCTGCCGTAAAGTCCCTCTCGTAAAGAGGGACACCGACCTGTGTCACCCCGCCGTGGCGCCGTCGACCCGAACATGCCGGGCAGAAATAGCAGCCACATGATTCAGAGTGGAGTGAGAACGTCCACTATCTAGAAGGGACTGTTGTCTAAGCAACAACGTACATGCTGAGAGAGTGGAGGCAATGCTGCGACACCCTGACTTCCCTGTGCCTGTGCCACTTGGCGTCCAGTGAAACCTGTTCAGCCACATCTGCATGGGGCGCAACGACAGCGGGCCTAAGGGCCCAGCGGCCGAGGCAGCCGCCAGTCTGCCCGAGGGCCGGAGGGACTGAATATAAGGCCCCATCTTACCCGGCCCACGTGGAAGTAGGCATCCCTCAAGTCCACGGTCGAGAGCCACTCCACCTGTGCATGTGCAGTGGTCAGCGTATAGAATGGCGGCACCTTCGGGAATCTGTTGATTCCTCTGAGGTCCCAGATCGGGCGAAATCTGCCGACTTTCTTGCTCACGAGAAAGTACGCCGAGTAGAATCCCCTGGGCTAAGCAGAGGGTCTTACTGGCTCGATTGCGTCCTTGGACCGAAGGACGGACGACTCCTGGGCCAGAGCTAGGGCCCCTGCCGGATTGCTGACCCCTTGGGCCGGTAAGGCTCTGGGGCACCAGGCCGCCTGGAAGGCGGGCGACCTGGGGCACGAAAGTCATTGGGAGGCGGTTGAGTGGGCCGCTACGACCTCTGCAGGCCACCCCTGTAATCCGGAGGCTGAGTGTGGCTGCTAGCACGGCCCCTGGGCCTGCTGGGAGTGGGCACAGGTCTGAGAAGACCCGAGAGCTGCTGCCTGGTCTGCCTAGCTTGGGCAGCACATTCCAGTGCCTCCAGGGCAGCTGACCCCAACAGCTCCCCTGGCTCGACTGGTACACTACGGAGGACTTTCCTACATGCCTCCATTAGTGGTGACTGGGCCAGCCAGACCTGGCGACGAGTCTGTACCAGAAAGGACATAACTCGTTCCAATTCCCTAGCCATTAGGGCAGAGGCCTGCAGTAATGCATCGCTGATGCCCAGCAAAGAAGGCTCGCCGGAGCCTGCTGCAGAGAGGCAGGCGGCACACTAGCAGCCCCCACCGGGCCCAGGCTGAAGGGCCAAGAGGCGACTTCATCATGCCCCTATCGGCAGCTAGCTGATCCGCTTTAGAGGACAGCCTGTTTCTCGTCCTTCTATTGGGGGGAGCACCCATAGCCATCGCTCCCTCAAGTCGCCGGGAGCGGCCGAGTTGATCAGGGGGAGGATGTGACAAGGAGAGGTGTCTGTTGGCTGCTGCCAGACGTTCCACCTCAGTGCTCCTAGCCACTCTGAGCGCCCGAGGCATGCAGCTACAGCTCATGCAGGCGTTTATCGTGAGAACCTCCCTCAGATGTTCGAATTTCGTCCCCACTGACCGCCAGAGGCGGCCGAGGCAAGAGGGGCAGCGGTCGTGGCCGTCCTCGGGCTCGAGAGAAGCCATACAGGCGCTACCTGAATGAGCCCTTCTGTAGGTAGCCAGATGCAGCGTAGCCGGGAGCAGGTGCGGGAACACAGCCTTCATCAGCTACCCGCTTAATGGAAAGAGTAGAGCGTTGCTGCTACTCGCCGACAGAAAGAGGGATGTAATTACACCCACGTTACCGGCAGAGGGAGCGGGAGCGAGAGCACTGCCTTCACCTGGCTGGATTAATAAACAAGGCAGTTCAGCGTCTACCAGGAGCGGGGGCGAGAACACTGCCTTCACTGGTTGTGTTAGAGACGAATGCCAGATGCAGCGTAACCGGGAGCGGGTGCGGGAACACAGCCTTCACCAGCTACCTGCT
>CALSBZ010045453.1:0-17239 GCA_943591055.1 Gobionotothen gibberifrons | reverse complement strand
ATCATCTCCTCGTTTGAGTTTCTCCGTGCTTCCACGCACACCAGCTCAATCCTGTCTACTCTCGCCAGCTCTGGGTCTTCGGCTCTCCTCGCTGCAGTTTCCTCCGTGCTTCCACGCACACCTGCTCAGCCTGTAACTCTCGCCTGTCCGGATTCCTCGTCTCCTCACGCCAGCGTACCTCCGTGTGCCTCCACACCTCCGCTGGTGTACACCCAGGATATTACGTGGACAATAAATCCTCTATTCATAAACTTGAAGACTTTAGTGGTTTTAATAAACTATATATTTTCACCACATATATTCTGTCTCTGCCTCCTGGTGTTTCTGCATTGTGAGTTCTAATCCTGTAGCTCGTGGAGAGCGTAACAAGGAGCTTGTGTGGATTATTTTAATCATGCGGAGTGTCTATGTATGCGTCCTTGCGGTACTTTGGACTCTTTTCAGCCGTATGGCATGGGCACTCAGCAGTGACGTGCTAAATCAACTTTTGTGTTTTATAGCTCATGCTCTGATCTCAATGAACTGACGTCAACTGTCTCATCCTACATATCATTTTGTGTGGAGTCTAACATTCCTTGTAAAGACATTACCGTCTTCCCTAATAATAAGCCGTGGGTCACGAAGGAACTAAAGAGTGTTATAAATAGAAAGAAACGTATCTTTTATACTGGAAACAGTCGGGACAAAAAAATAATTAACAGAGAATTAAGAAATGAGATAAGAAAAGCTAATAGGGATAAGGTGGAACTGAAATACAGCAGTGGAGATCTTCGGGAAGCCTGGAGGGGAATCAAATCAATGTCCTCCATCTCCCAGGGTAACAACAATGACAGGGCTAGGAATCCCATTAACATTGAGGGAACAAATGAGGCAGACCTCCCCAATGCTTTTAACATTTTGTATTCTCGATTCGAGAAAAATGAACACCTCAACCCTTAGAGAGTCTCTCTCCCCTATCTCAGACATAGTCATTGAACAGGATGATGTTAGGAATCTCTTAAAACGAGTCAATATTAGGAAGGCCCCAGGTCCAGACCATATTTGTGGGCGTACACTCCAGTATTGTGCTAGCAAACTCTGTGGTGTTTTCCAGCATATCTTCCAATTGTCACTGGAGAAAAGCCAAATTCCTGATATGTGGAAATCCTCAACTGTAATTCCCATCCCTAAGAAAACTCATCCTAAAGTCCTGAAGGACTTCAGACCGGTGACTTTAACGTCATTGGTAATGAACATCTTTGAGAACATTGTGAAAGGCCTTGTGATGTCAGTAGTAGGTGGTGAACTTGATCCTCTCCATGTGCGTATCAGGCAGGGAGAGGCGTAGAGGATGCAAAGCTTCTTATACTGCACACCCTCCACAAACACCTTGAAAAGCCACAAGCATGCTAGGATTTGTTTGCTGACTTTTCTTCAGCATTTAATACAATGCAGCCGCATCTCCTGGTAGAGAGCCTATTATGTCATTTTAAACTGCCCGATCAACTTGTTTTATGGATTTTAAACTTTCTAACTAATAGAGACCAGAAGGTGTCTGTCAATGGACGCCTCTCTGACTCTGTCATCACTTCCACGGGCTCGCCTCAAGGATGCGTTCTTTCGCCCCTACTTTTTATAATGTACACTGATAAATGCAGGAGCATGCAAGACAACAGCTACCTGGTTAAATTCTCTGACGATACCGCCCTCTTGTCCCTCCTTAGCGGCTCAGAATCAGGCCACGAGTGTCCTCTTACCAATTTTATTTCCTGGTGTGATGACAGTTTTCTGGATTTAAATGTCTCTAAAACCCAGGAATTGATCATTGATTTTAGACATCACAAGGATGTTCCGAAGGAGTGCATCATACACAATGACAAGGTAGAAATTGTTACATCATACAAATACTTGGGCACCATTTTTCGATGACCACCTCAAATTTGATGTGAATACTGAGTGTATTGTGAAGCGGGGTCAACAGAGAATGCACCTTCTTCGCAAACTGAACTCTTTCTCTGTCAGGCCTTTCAGTCTTTGTCGTTTTTACCAAGCATTCATTGAGAGCCTTATTTGTTGTTCTTGTATCTGCTGGTTCCATATCCTTCCACTGAAAGACAGGAACAGCCTGAACAGCATTGTTAAAACTAGGGATGCTCCGGTCGCCAATTTTGGGGCCGATCGCCGGAATCAGTATCGGCCGATCCGATCGAGTGGGCGGGGCCAAAATGGAAGATTTAAACATCACTTTAAATCTTCCATTTAAAGTGATGTTTACAACTCAGTAAATGGGGCTCATTCACTGGAGCTTCCACAAACAACGATCAACCTAATTATTACATTCAAATGATGTACATTATTCAAGTTAACATTCACTTTGGATAACACGGGAGAAATGAGCGGAAGCGCTCTCTTTTCCTCCCTCTCTCCCCCTCTCTCCCTCTCCTGACAGCCTGTCAGTATCATCTCATGCAGCTCACTGATCCAGTAATGAGTGACCCGACAGTGAAGATAAAGGTAAAATAGCTAACTGTGTTAGGTCTAACTCTTGTGTGTTTTGCTCCGCATTCTGCTATTTTACTGTCTTTTTCGGACACCTTAAAATAATGCCAGACCGGTGAAGCCATGTTGGCGAGGTTGTTTTGCCGCGCACAGAGAAAAGTGTCATGTATTTTACGTCATGCGATCGGCTCTCGCGATCGGCATGTTTAGAGAGCACCGATCGATCGGTGACCAATCAATCGGAGCATCCCTAGTTAAAACCTGCTCCAAGATCATCGGCGTGAAACAGAGAGACTTAAATTCCTTCTGTAACCAACAGATTCTGCGGACAGCAGAGAGCATTCGGAACTCTCCAGGTCATGTTCTTTCACATGAATTTCGTCTGTTGCCATCAGGGCGAAGATATGCTCTCCCTGATCAAAGGACTAATCGCTTTACAAAATAATTGATCCCTTCTGCACTCAAACTTAAAACTTAAATTCTTGAAAGGCTTTTAACTTGATTATTTATTTATTTATTATTGTGATGCTATGAACTAGCATTGGAATTATCCACATCTGTGCTCCTGGGTGTATCTGTGTGTTTTCTTCTTGTATGTTCCTGCATGTGTACATGACATAAGCTGCTGCTCATAACTAATACAGTTGTTGATTGATTGAGGACGCCTCCATGGCATCCATTATTCGTGCAGCGAGTTATGTCCTTACTGGTGCAGACTCGCCGCCAGGTTTGGCTGGCGCAGTTTCCTCTAACGGAAGTGGGGTGCTTCCCTTTGGTCTCTCCCTCTCTCCAAGGGTGTTCACCAGGGTTGTGGCGGCAGCTCTCGCACCCCTGCAGGCGCAGGGCGTGAAGGTCCTGCCGTATCTAGATGACTGGCTGGTCTGCGCACCATCCCGGCCTCAAGTGGCCCAGGATACGTCGCGCCTCTTGTCTCACGTAGCCCGGTTGGGACTGAGAGTGAACACTGAGAAGAGTGGTCTGGGCCCTGCCCAACAGGTCACTTACCTGGGGATGGTCCTAGATTTGGTCGCCATGAGGGCCTACCGGACACCTTGTCGTGTGGACGACATTTCCCACCTTCTTCCCATCTTCAGGCTGGACAAGATGGTGCCTTACATCCAGTTCCTCCGGCTCCTGGGCAGACTGACGGCTGCCTTAAGCCATATTTTTAGTGGCCCGAGCCGGCAAGTGGAAAGTACGTTATGCTGGCCCGGGGTGTCTAAATAGTGCCTCCGGGCCAGCGGGCCATTTCTAATGTCGAGCCCTGTGTGTGAGTTAACCCATATCCTTTGCAACTCTGCTCCTTCTTGCAAGAATAAACTAGAACTAGAACCTGTAGTTGTATAGTTCGAGGGTGGACTATAGGGCATGTTTTCTTGGTTTTGCTAAAACTATTGTGAGTCTTATAGTTTATGCGTAGACTATAGGGCATTTTTACTTAGTTTTGGGGAAAACTAGGGGATTTTTATAGGTCGTGGGTGGACTGTAGAGCAACTTTGTCTTAGTTTTGGTAAAACTAAGTGACAGGAAGCAGTCTAAGCAATAGTCTGGTAACACGTAGAGGTTAAGCTAACTTAACCACATAGGGTTTCTGGGTAATGAAGTCCTCCAAATTAAAACAGTGTTGTGTCATTTCCACTTCGAGCTGTTTAACATCCAAGTGCCTTAATTACAAAGCGACCAGCCTGTGAATATGTGCCTCAGGATGAGAACCAGCATGTGATGAAAAGTTATCCCCCTTAGCCTCTGACGCATGTGAGAATAGTCAACACAGTCTCATAAAAAAATGTGTAATAACTACGTTGGTCCACAACGTAGGACGTAGTATTTCTACAAAAACGCCTCTGAAAGTGTAAGATCCCTACGTTTTTGTTCACCATTCATTCCAATGGCTGGCGTCTATGTCACGTGATCTTCACATTTCTCCCTGCAGAAAAAAAAACATGGCCGAACTTCGTTTTATTCTCGGTGTAAAATGCCTATTTTAAGGTTAGTTTGGCCATTAAAATGCGTGTTGATGTCATTTGATGCGAGAAATATGAGTTGTTATTTCAGATTATGTGTGCAGTGGATGTACATGATCTTTAGTTTGCTAGTTATTACGAAGATTACTTCAGGAAATGGTGTCTATACAACGTTTTCATTGTTACCAAGGTGGTTGCTAGGGACGCTGCTATCGATATTATTTCTGTTATGTTGTGTAACTGTTTAATGGTGTTATCTTTATTGCTACCCCCTTCATACGGGATACGTTATTTTCCCCTGTGCAATTCTCCATTTACTCAACAATAACACATAATTATCCTTGTGTTTATTTATTTGTTTGATTAATAAACACAAGTTGGAGTTAATCAGGACCGAGGGTTGGAGCAGCTCATTTGTTTTACAGAATATTACACCCGGAAGTAAGTTAGCATTTTTACCACTTCCGGTTCCTTCGATAAAAAGCAATACAATTTCTCCATAGGATTTTGGAAAATAGCTCCAAATAAGGTCTGTGTTTGACACAAATTGAAGAGACAGATCACGTTTTGTTCTACGACATTAAATCCATCAGCAGTGACCCCGCTGGTGATTTCTGAAGAGTTGACGTGTCTGAAAAACGATGGTTGTTACCAAGTGGCTGAATAGGACTACAGAAGTCGTGGAGGCCGTTGTACGTCATTACACCGAACACGTGAACACTCCTCTAAGTTAGTTTCTGTTCTGCTTGAAAGCAAGTACCTGCCTCCTGCAAACTGTTCAAACAAACGCTTCAACTCGTTCCATTTAGAATCTGTGTGTTTGAATATGGATCTGAAGTTGGCGTGACGTTGAAGCAGCGACCCTGCTGTAGCTCCTTTATAGCATAACGTTAGCATTTTGCTTCTTGCGACTAGATTTATGATTCGAAAATTATACAAGTAGGGTAGACATGTGGAGATTATCCGGCTGAACAAAACGTGACCCGTCTCTTAAATGTGTTTCAACCACAGACCTTATTTCCAGCTATTTTCCAAAATCCTATGGAGACATTGCATTGCGTTTTTGACGAAGGAACCGGAAGGAGTTTACATCCGGGTTTTAGGACGCGTCACTGCGGTTCTCTAATGTTCTCTATCTATGGCACGTCTCTACTGGGAATTGTAGTTTTAAAAGACGTTTTCGTATTTCCCATAATAAGAAGTTGCCAGTATTAAACTGTGTACATCCCTGGAGGTTTAGGGGATAGGAAACACTCAAATTTAAAACATATAATTAATAAATGAGTGAAAATGGCTTGTGCCCATAATGGGCAGCATTAATATATACCCACATGACAGCTAAGGTCAGAAGAGCTTTATTTAACAGCTGGTCTTATGTCTGTGACCCCTCCTGTTGTTCATTGATAAGCCTGAAACATGCACTTGTCAAGGTTCAGAGGCAACTTTTGCAAATATGGCAGTAGCCATCAATCATCTTAAGATAAGATATACTTTATTGATCCCAAGTTGGAAACATTTGCGTTACATCAGCATGTGTAATAGTTGTAAATATGCAGTGGTGTTTATTTGTAAATCATTTAGTATAATCACACAAATTCTGTGTTTTATATTTAATAATTCTGAGTTCTTTATTTATTGATTGTTCAATACCTGACAAGGCCGGAGATGAAAAACTTGGGTTCCAGGTTCCTCAACAGTGCATTACAAGACATCTATCAATATGTGTGTATACCTCCACCATTAAACTGTCATATTCTGCAAATTTCTTATTCTATCTACACACATCTTATAAGAGTATAATACATATGTATAATATCAGTTAAATAAGTGCTTCAACATAGTTAACATTGCTCGAGGTATACACAAAGTGTTTCATTCATTGCATAACTACACCGTTTGTGTATATGATATGTCAATAAACCTTAGAAAATCTTGAAATCTTGAAAGGGATGTGCAAAATAGTCATTATATACAGTCTTTAATGAACTATTAGTAGAGAATAACACGTAATGAATATACTTTATAGGGATCCTATTAATATCTAATAATGAAATTCAATAACGCGCTTTAACCACTAGTTGTCCCTTTATATCAGCTGTGCACGTTTATGGTGTAAATACAGCCTATCTACCAATTGGATCAAATATAAAAGTCAGCCGAATTAGTGTTGATACTGCAAGGAGATGTATTGTGTGAAAAGAAATGTAAGATGTTGTTTAATTGCTGATATATTTATGATCCACGTCACGTTTTCAGTGTTGGCGGCAGTTCCTCATGTTTGTCTAGAAGTCTTCTCATCAGGACTCTATAAATAGAGAACTACGACAGATATGTAATATTTAATGCAGCCGAACCGTGTATTACAATGCCGTTATGTGATGAGCTCCAAAGAGAAAAGCAAGGACACTTGAAATAAAGTGTTTTCGGTCTGTTTCCGGTATTTGTTTATGACGATGTGATGTGAGATGTGAGACTGGAATTGCACAGGGGAAAATAACGTATCCATGCCACCATTTTAGATGCGGATTTTGTTAAACTAATACGTTTGCGCTGTGGACCAACACTATACATTGACGGGGAAGGGGGTAGCAATAAAAATAACACCATTGACCTCGGGCTCAAAACCCGAGGGCACCGAGCCTTCGCAGCAGCTGGCCCCAGGCTCTGGAACACTCTGCCCCTCCATGTGAGGTCGGCCCAGACCCTGGGGTTTTTTAAATCAACTCTAAAAACTCACTTCTTCTCTCTGGCCTTCTAGTCAGAGCGGAGCACGACTCCTGACATTTCCCTGTGTGTTATTTTATATTTGTGCTGTTGTATTTGTTGTAAAGTGTTTTTATTGTAAAGCATTTTTATTGTATGCACAGCACTTTGGGCTCGACCAAAAATCGTTTTAAAATGTGCTCTATAAATAAAACTTGATGTGATTTGATTTGAAACAGTTACACAACATAACAGAAATAATATCGATAGCAGCGTCCCTAGCAACCACCTTGGTAACAATGAAAACGTTGTATAGACACTATTTCCTGAAGTAATCTTCGTAATAACTAGCAAACTAAAGATCATGCACATCCACTGCACACATAATCTGAAATAACAACTCATATTTCTCGCATCAAATGACATCAAAACGCATTTTAATGGCCAAACTAACTTTAAAATAGGCATTTTACACCGAGAATAAAACGATGTTCAGCCATGTTTGTTTTTTCCGCAGGGAGAAATGTGAAGATCACGTGACATAGACGCCAGCCATTGGAATGAATGGTGAAAAAAAACGTAGGGATCTTACAATTTCACAGGCGTTTTTGTAGAAATACTACGTCCTGCGTTGTGGACCAACGTAGTTATTACACGTTTTTTTGTGAGACTGGGTTGGAAGAGTCGTGTGTCTTCTCTTCTGTGTGAGCACTTTTCTTATCTTGTTTGTATTTTTGACTTCGACAGCAGCTAACATCACCTCTGCCTTAAACCTAGGTCGCCTTAAAGCAACTCCGGGACACTTTGAATCACCGTCCGGGTGATTTGAACAGTTTCTACCACACATTTGTGACATCGAGGGACTACATTACTATTTGGCTGCCTGAAAAACACATTGGTTAAACATGATGTCCGTAACTCCGAACACGTTGTATTCTGAACTTCACAAAGTCTACAATTAGGTTTAGAGGCAGCAATAAAAACGCCTGGAGGAACATTTTTAAGAAGTGACCAAAATTTCTACGGAGCTCTGTGGCATTCTCCACAGAGAAACATATCTTCTTACATTTTAAGAATGTTATGCCCCTTGAAGCACTTTGGGGTTGCTTTTGGTAATGAAAGGTGCTTATATTATTATTATTTATTCATTTGACTGTTGTATCTTGCTATCCATTTCTTATTTTGTAGTAAGGAGATCCGTATGAAAAAAATATCCAAATTAAAGAATAAATCTGTTGACGTTATTCAAATAAGTTCGATACAGATCTCGTACAGAATTTCATGCAAATCACAAAAGGAATATTATATTTATTAAACGTTAATGGATCTCTTGATTTACTTTCTCACCAAGAAAATACCTTATATTTTTGATAATGCTTGACTAAATCCGTACCTTATGGATTTCATAATTTGGTATGGATATTCTCCTTTTACAAATATGAGATTGTTTTCTTGTTATTACTTCTTTGCATCTCAAAAATATGAGATCCAAACTCCAAGCTTAAACTCATGTTTTTTTAATCGTCCCAGGTACTTCCTCGGCTCACGCGGGAACATTGCGGGCAGCACTTTCTGTCGGCGGAGGCTCCGCAGGAGGAGGTGGAGGGCTCGGATCTCGAGGTCGTCGAGATGGGCGAGTCAGGAGAGGAGGAAATACCGTTCCGGTTCTCCCTTCCATGGGGCCAGTCGACACCGACTCCGGAGGAGGAGGACGAGAACGCCTCGGGGTCTGGAGCACCAACTCTCAGGTCTGCGCGGATGGATTTCCCAGTGGTGATGACCCTGGCGGCGGAGCGTGTAGGCCTACCGCTCCCCCCACCGCTGCCACCGAAGCCGATAAGCCGCCTGAGACAGGGGTATTACGGCCCGGCGCATCCAGCGCAACCGACCTTCGTTTCGCCCCAGCTGCCTGATATATGGCGGTGTGTGGAGGCGACATGGCAGCAGCCATTAAAAACGAAGGCCCCAGTAGCCGCTATGGCCGGCATCATCAAGGTGGAGGGCCGCGCGGACACTTCGGGTTCGGGTGTGCCCCCCCTTGATGAGGCCCTAGCGGCCCATCTGCTTCCGAGGGCGGCTGGTTGGGCGGAGGGTAAGCGACCTCTGCCCCCGCTGCCCCGGGATCGAGACGCTCTGGAATATTTAGATAAAATGTTCAAGCTCGGTACACAGATGGCGGCTGCGGCGAATAATCTCGGCGTGTTGGGCGTCTCCCTGATTACCCCCCAGGCAGACGCCCCCGCCCTCCTGCCGGAAGACGGGAGTGATTACCAGGATTGCGCCATAGGTCAGATGAACAATCTGATCCATGGCGTGGCCGCTGCAGCAGGGTGGGTGATTTCCCTGGCCACGGTGGCGTCGCGTCACATATGGCTGGGACTCACTGCCCTATCCAAAAAGGACCGAGATGATCTCCTGGGAGCCCCCGTATCTACGGAGGGGCTTTTTGGGTCGATCTCTGCGGTCACTCAGCGCTTCAGTCGCCTGGAGGAGGAGAGGATGCAGATTAGCCGGATGCTAATGCTGGCTCCTCCTCAGGTTCCTTTACGCGCTCCTCACGCTTCTATGCAGGTGAGGGAGCGTAGTGCAACGGTGAAGCGGAGGGAGAGGCGCCGGCAGGGGAGTTCCATGGCTGCGGCGCCTTCTCCCTCTACGACCCGTCCCGGGGTACCCACCAAAGAGAATTCACAGGTGTGTGTTTGCGTGTGATCCATCTAATGTACCTGGGCCTGTTGATGTGTTTGCTAGTTCTTTGTTTCTAAGAATGTTTTTATTTTTAGACCTATTTAATGCACAGATTCATAATTCTATTATTATCTTTTGAGCATCCGTCTTCTTGGAGATCTTCTCTTCAGCACAACATTTGTCCCCGTTTTTACAACTCATGTATTCAAGCAGTGGACGCACTCCTAGACTGGTTTGTTTCTGTATGAGATGTATGTAGATTATACTTCTCTAGTTCTTATAAATATATATCAGTTTGATGAACTGCAGATGACATGTATGAGAACACTACGACTGTAGGAACTCACAGACATCTAATACATCTATCACCAAACCAACGTGCTGCTGTGGTGTGTTCGTTACGAACCTGTATGTTGAAGGGATCAAATCCATCTGAATCGTCTGTTGAGTTTTAAACGTGTTAATGTTGCTGCAGGATCAAATCAAACTTCCTTTACGGGTTATTAAAGTATATCGTATCCTATAATCACGAGGGCGGGTTTGTGTTCAAATAAGCATACGATGTAGTTCTGGCTGGTACGTATAACGAGTTGTAGTTCCATAATGAGGTATGAACATCCATCATTTAAAACAACAACTTATGTTTTAATGTTACGAAGCTGTGAGATCCCGTTA
Source organism: Gobionotothen gibberifrons (assembly GCA_943591055.1). NCBI lineage: Eukaryota > Metazoa > Chordata > Actinopteri > Perciformes > Nototheniidae > Gobionotothen > Gobionotothen gibberifrons. The sequence goes on along the minus strand of CALSBZ010045453.1, from coordinate 6,734 downwards.
TGTCGTGGCTCAAATGACTTTGACTTCCCACATTCACCACGTAATTCAGGTTAGAATATCCTTTACTGACTAAATGGTACCATGCATACCGATCTGATCTGAGACACATTATATAAACAACAGACAACAAAAGGCCTTTCATATGTGTTATAAATGAGATGTCCTTATTTCAAGGTGTTTGAGGTGTAAGTGCCGTTTTGCTTCTCTTGTGTTGGTTTGGCACTTATCCTTTTTGTGTCTATGGATGATCATTATATTTACAGCTTGGGCCCGTTCAGAATATGTGCCGCACTAACACTCACTAGAGCACCTAAAGTGCATTGTTCTGCCCCTCTGAACCCAAACTGAGTATTTCCTTCAGTGTGTTTTGATACAAAAGTATTTTAAAAATGACTAAATAAATAGCACCAAAGGACAGCTTTGACAGATTCACTCTTTAATTTGCTTTGATTATTGTCTTGTCTTGTTTGTGCAGGTGTAGCCTTCTGTGCATGGCGCCTCTGGGTGATTACAGCAGCACAATGTAAAGAAGCAAACAGGTCAGTGTGTTAATGAGGTCACCTGAGAGCAGCTCGTTAGGGCCGGAGCTCGTTAGTCCACAGAGTCCAAGCTGCAGCTCATTAACCACAAACATCATGTCATCATCTGCAGGATGTTGTTACCGCCCTGACCTCTGCCCTGCAGGCTTCTCACTTTATGTGAGTGACATCTCAGTACTTTTGTATGTACGTGCACTGTCTGAGAGCGTGAGGGCCAATATGTAGTATGTTAACATGCACTCTCAGGATGGTGCATCATACCGGTCAAACAGTTGAGAGTAGACGGCAGACACATCTCACTATCAACAGCATCTCGGCTACGACACTGAAGCTACGCAACAAAGTGCGATTGCGGATCCTCTCGTGAACCTACACAGTCAAATCTGGAGTGTCAATTTAACACTCTGAGATAAGGACCATATGTTCACTGGCTCAGTGTTCAAATGTATGTTAAACAAATGTTTATGATTCTTATACGTTTAGTTCAGCAGGATAATCTCCACATATTCGCATAATAGATTTCTACTAGGGGTGTAACTGTATATACGTACCCGCACCGAAATTATTCGGTACGGGCCCTTCGGTTCGGTACACGTGTGTACCGAAGTGTACCGAACGAATATAACGTTAAACGTAAAAAATTGAGATTGTGCAGGAACGCAGCGTTCAGTGCAATTTCAACGCGTCATAGAGCGACCAATTCATTTCATTGGACGAGAGGCATACTATGAGAGCTGGTCACAGCGATGCGTTCAAATGTAGTCTGTAATTTGAGGAACTGTCGAAATGGCGAACGCAGATAAAGTTGAGCTCGTAAATCCTCCAGCATCATTGAAGTCTCCGGTTTGGGAACATTTTGGTTTCAGTTACGTACAAGGATGACGGACAAAGACAGGTGGACCGAACCAAAGCTGTTAGTCGGCATTGTTCAACTAACATTGGTTACGCTGCTGGCAATACATCAAACATGCACACTCATTTGAAAAGGCATCACCCGAACGTGAATATCACCGGTACCAAAAGAAAAAAGACTGAAGTGCAAACCCAACTCCCGCTAGCATTTAAGCCTCCACCACTCGCAAAGAGTTCAGACCGAGCCAAAGCTATTACAAACGCCAAATATCCTTATGTTGCCATGGTGACAAAGCGCTGGCTGTATCTGCTACCTCTGTCCCTAGCGAGAGGGTGTTCTCCACAGCAGGAGACATTGTTAGTGCCAGCAGATCTGCCCTTTCGGCTACAAACAAACAAAGCAAGTTCATTTTTCTTTAAATAAACATGAAAATACAAAGACAAGCAAGTCATAATGTCAACTGGCTGCTTAGGTGCTAGTACAGTACAGCTCAAATACAGATTATTTCAGCTCATCGAAATGCTGCACCTTAATGTTTATTTTATTATATTTTGTATTTATTTGAGTGAATACATTATCACAGTTTAATAATAATAAAATAATTGTTTCTGCTGTACCGAAAACGTACCGAGCCAAACCGTGACCTAAAAACCGAGGTACGAACCGAAATGTTTGTGAACCGTTACCCGCCTAATTTCTACAGTAAAAAGCTTATTAAATAAGTGGAGTTGTCGTCTTTGTCCAGCACAGTGATTGAGAGAGGGGGTTGAGCTGCCAGTCAGATTACATTAGAGGCCGTAACGAGGACACAACGGGTATTTCCCCGCGGGACACGAAGAGCTGTCTCCTGGTGTGGTTTATTCATAATGAGTAATATTGGACAATGACCAAGAAAGACGGATGATTGAAATATAATGAAATGTCTCTGAGGATCATGTCCATCCCGAATAAGTGAAAGATTGGGTTTTCTTGGTTAATTCAATGTGTGCTCTGTCATGAATGTTAATTGGATGTCAGTCACACTGGATGTGCTCGTGAAGTGAACAGATGCTAACCAGCGGCCCACAGCGCTGCCCATGTTCCTCCTTTAACACGTTTAGACTCAAAACCAAACATCATCCAGCAAATAGATGGAGAATGAGACAATAGATGTTTTGCATCCATTCCCAGACCGTTTGAACCTTTCTCTGCGGTGCGTGGTCGAGGATCTCTTTATTCTGACCTTAAGGGCTACGAGGCCCTAAAGACACTGCTCCTGTATCAAAGGCACACATTGATGCCACCAAATAACACAATGAACATAGAAAGTATTACAAACAGAACCGTCTTCTTAATAGTTACATTTAACTGGAATCATAATTTATTAATATATACACAAATATTCAACCTTTAAATCACCATTTTAAATCAACCTTGCTCTGCACACTTACCAAAGAACAGTTCAAAGCAACTACTTGATTAGTGACTTCATCCTTTCCTTAAAGCCGTGCTTTGTATCGGTCGGGCGTATCAGAACATCTTAAAATGTGTGTGTGGGAATCTCAGTTCATTTGGAGGGCTGTTGCCGACTCTTTGCACGGAGGAGCAAAGAAATGAAGTCAACCCATATCGACCCTGAATATAGTCTCTGTTAAGAACGAGAAAGGTTTTAACATATATGTAGTTTTTAGTAAACATGACAAATATGTGAGGGTGACGAAGTCGGAGCATGGTCCTCTGAGCCGGGGCCCAATGTAACCCCTGTGTGTATCTGATACCTGAACATATTACTAACATAAAACAAAGCTCTGAATTAATCAAAGGAATGCTTTCAATATTTACTATTTTAAGATGTTTATGTCTATTTTACATTAACTTGACATTGCCTTCTCTGAACCTGCCATTCCAAACAACAAGATATTTGTGATTGGCTGATGACCTTTATTGAATATATAATGAGCGCCACGGAGGAAGAAGGATGGTGATAAAAGCAGCATCACAGCTTCATGTTCACTGAGATGCTGTCTCTGTCTGTACGTGCTTCATCATATCTACATTAATGTTGTATTAAAGTTTAACAGCTGGATTCAGGTCTGGTTCTCCTCATGTTCACTGAGATGCTGTCTCTGTCTGCTAATAACTTATTTCACAAATATTAGTGTTATCTTTTGCTGTCAAATATATAAATGTTCTTATGTCATTGCCATATATTCATGCTTTTGTTCAAACAGGTGGATTCAGGTCTGTTTCTCACGTTTCCTGTTCCTTGTGACACTGTTTCTGACTGTTGTTATTTCACTAAATGAATGTGATATATTAATGTTCTTTATGTTGTTGTTGTATATGCATGGCTGCTATCAGGTCATGTTTGAACAGCTGGACTCTGGTCTGTTTCTCATGTTTCGTGTTCACATCCAGTCTATGGTTCACGCTGAGGATGTTTCTGCCTAATGTTTAAACAGCTGGACTCTGGTCTGTTTCTCCTCATGTTAACCGTGATGATTTTTCCGTGTGTTTGTGATTAATTGTATGCATATTAACAGTCTTAGAGATCTATGTTGATAACATTAATATTGTTATGTTACTGTTGTATATTAACATGATTGTTTAAACAGGTGGAGTCACATCTCTTTCTCACGTCACGTGTTTCTTGTGACAGTGTTTCTGACTGTTAATATTTCACCTATTAATGTGATATATATATTAATGTTCTTAATATTGTTGTTATATTTACATGACCGCTATCACGTTATATTCAAACAGGTGGATTCAGGTCTGTTTCTCCTCACGTTTCTTGTGTTTCGTGTTCACATCCAGTCTATGGTTCACGCTGAGGATGTTTCGGCCTAATGTTTAACCAGCTGGATTCAGGTCAGTTTGCCCTCACGTTTCCATGATGCTCCTGTGTGTTCGTGATTCATTATATATTAATAGTCTTTAAATGTATGCTAATAACATTAATATTGTGATATTAACCAGAGCGTTTCAACAGGTGGAGTCACATCTCTTTCTCCTATTTCGTGTTCACTGTGATGCCTGTCACCATTTATTACATCAGTAATTGTTCTTTATATTAATGTTAGTTCAATTATTTTCAAAGACCAAGCAGATTCAGTTAGAGCTGTTTGTCCTTGTGTTTCATGTTCGTTGTGATATGATTCATTTCATATTGTTTTTCAAATGTCTTGAATTGTCATGTTGATTAATAATATAAGTAAAGGCTATTTACATTAATGTTTTATAAATTCATCTTTATATTTCAACAGGTGCATTCACTTCGGTTTTGAGTCTTTATATATATTTATAATATTTATATTGCTGTTATTTATATTGACATGTTAAACTATATGAACATCAGTGTGTAAACAGGCGGATTCAGCTCTGACTCAGTTCACTTTTTAATCTGGTGGTTAAACTCAAGTTGTTGTAGTTTCTGGATTACTTTACAAATATCAACCTTTTATAAGTATATGTCTTATGAAAGTTTAACAAATGTGTGTTTCATTAAGGTTGTATATTAATGTTATAACAACCAAGGTTATATTCATTTATGTAAAGTTTTAAACAGGTTGTTGTAGTTCTGACTTTTTATTCCTGGAGCTGATCTGAAGTCAGTCTGTAGTGTTTCTCTCTGATTCATGTATCCAATACTGTTATATATTCATGTTATATCCATTCATGGGAAATGTTTAAACAGGCTTTTTCAGTTTTGACTGAATGACATTTACACTTATTGTTATTGTTGTTGACCTGAGGTCACAGCGTGTTGTTTGTTGGGGTCTCCTCATGACGTCAGCAGGGCTTAACGTGACCTCGTCCCTGACGCTGCTCGGTTTCTCCTCGATGTCTGGCCACAGCTCGCTCTTATTCTTCGTGTTTTTGTTGCTGTACCTCTTCGTGTTGTTCAGTGACTCTCTGGTGATTTATATCATCTGTTCGCAGCGAGCTCTTCACCGGCCCATGTTTGCCTTCGTGGCATCATTTCTGCTGAACTCTCTCACAGGCAGCACACTGATTTATCCTAAACTTCTGTCAGATCTGTTGCTGTCCGGCTCCGGCTTGGTGCAGGTGTCCCGGACTTTGTGTCTGTGCCAGGGTTTCTTTGTTAACACTCTTGGTGCATCTAGCTTCATGCTATTGTCGGCCATGGCCTTTGACCGCTACCTGTCCATCTGCCACCCGATGCACTACGCTGTGCTGGTAACTCCTGCCAAGGTGGTGCTGATGCTGCTTATCTGCTGGATGCTGCCCGCTATTTTAGTGGTAGTCTCAGCGCTGCTGGCTAGCCGCTTACCGCTCTGCAGGGCGCAGCTCAACAGGGCCTACTGCGACATCTACAGCCTTGTGAGCCTGAGCTGCGGTGGTGCTGAAGCGCAGCTGAGTGGAATATATAGTCTGCTGTTCACAGCAGTTATCATATTCCTGCCCGCCGCCTTCATTCTCTTCTCCTACGCTAGGATCCTCTTCATCTGTCTGCGGCGCTCACGTAGCTTCAGCAGCAAAGCTCTACAAACCTGTCTTCCTCACCTGATCGTCTTCTTTAACTATTCCATCAGCATCTACTTAGATCTGCTGCTTCGTCGCCTGCAGAGCCACAGAGAATCTGACTCCACCTTCATCACCTCCATCCTGATGATGCTAGTACCTACTGTACTGAACCCAGTGGTGTACGGACTGAAGTTAAAGGAGGTGTTCACGCATATGAAGAGGCTGCTGAGCTGCCGCAGAGACAGCTGATCCAACACTATTTGATTGCACCACACAAAGATCCATGCAGACAGAAGCATTTGTTGCACAGCATTAGAAACAGTGCGGCCCATATTCAGTTGCCCGCATCACCACAATCATAACTGAGAGCGGGAAACATTTATCTAGGCCTCCTTCTCGGCTCCACGTCACCATGGGCCATCCCCAAGAGGGTCCCATCTCCGTCCTCCCCTAGAGGGTCCTGTCAACTTCTAATTATAATCAAACATGAATAGGTGACATAAAAGAAAAGTTCCAAAATGTATGAACAAATACAAAAACTAGAAAATAAAAACTCTAAATATGTAAATAAAATAATTAGAATACCGTCAATACCGTTCCGGTGCATAATATGTTTAAGGTACTAGAAGATTGTTTACTTATGTTATATGTATATTTGAGGTTTGCATTTCTAAGGAAAAGGTTCCTAGATTTCTTCAAACATATTTAGTCTGTTCCTCAAATACTTTTACAGACAGTGATATTCCCCACCAGGGGTATTCCAGCGTGTGAGGTGGTCTACTAGGGGCCGTGGTGGTTTACAGCCTAACTGCTGCAGGAAGGAAGCAGCTGTGGTATCTCTCTGTGAAACACCGTGGTGCAGCAGCCTCACTGAA
>CALSBZ010045449.1:50862-60871 GCA_943591055.1 Gobionotothen gibberifrons | reverse complement strand
GAGACTTGACTCGGACTTGCAAAACAATGACTTGGTCCCACCTCTGCCTAACACACATTTGACCTTTCTGTACTGACCTCTCCCGTTACTCAGCCAACAGACGGTATACACTGCTGATACATCTTTGAAGACTTCAAAGCTAAAACAACAAATGAATATCCGATGGTGACATCTGTTCCATTCCCAAATCCATAAATGTATTTTGTTTTCAGGGTTTTTTTCTACAGATTTAAAACAAACACAGGAGGATCCCAAATCTGAGAGATAACGGCTCTAGAGCCCTATATATATTTAGGCAATTTTTTTTTTTAATAATATGATAATTAGCTTCTCTCCACTTCTTTTTAAATGGCTTGGTTAAATACTTGATTCTAATTGGTTCATTTGGACTGTGGTAAACAAACATTCAAAGGGAACAGCAGAAAAAGACAGACAGGAAGTGAACACTAAAGGAAACAGAAAAAGACAGACAGGAAGTGAACACTAAAGGAAACAGCAAAAGAGTACCAGTATAGTAAACAGGTCATCCCTCTAACACTGACATGGCAGAATTGTTGTTTAGTATCATTTTATTCAAGATCTGGATGGTATTAAGATTAATCTTGCGGGTGCTACGAGGTGTAAATGAAAAGTTGTCTGGTAACAGTTGCATTTAAACACACCAAAAAGGCAGCCACAGATAGTCTGCACCATTATCCCATATCCCTGAAATGTAAGACTTCTGAAAAAGTGATTCACAACAACCAATCAAAGTGATCTCTACCGGCTTCTTATGCGAGTTCAGCCCCTCAACATGCTGGGCCACAACTGGGCCGAGCAAAGAGAACCACTCCCAAAGCTACATGTGGTCAACAAAACCACATGATAGTGGTTACGTTTTGTATCTCTCAGTCTCTTCCTGTAAAGCAAACACAACAAGTCTGCATCTTTCTCAGGAAAGAGGTGGAAAATCAACACATTCCTACAGCCAATCAGAGCCAGAGTTTGTAATGGCCAATCAGTGAGCAGTATCAGCTGCTCTTTGACCTTTCAACGTAAGTATATGCTGGAGGACGGTGGATGTGTAACGCACACCCGGTAGTTTGTGTGAGCATCATGGCTCAAGGGCAAGTGAGCAGATGATATGATAAGGATTGATATGTTATCTGTTTATTTAAATGCATCAGCCAGTGCAAGCACTTTCTGCAACCTCACATAGCAAGTGAGCTAGCAACCAAAAAAGGACATGTGTGAGTAAGAATACAGAGAGGCTTACTGCATAATGAATGATGCTTTGATTTACAGTGGACAGGGAGTGGCTGAGCTGCTGACCACTTCTCTTCCTCCAGTTCAGCTGCTGGACTGGGAGGAGTGATGGAGGTGGCGGCCTCTGTCTGAATGAGCAACCTGTGAATTACTGTTAAAGGCTTCAAGGGGTGATAGTTCCATTCTGGCAGCTGGGAAATACCAACAACAAATGGGAAAAACAATATTTATAAATGTGCCTAAATATCAACTTCTAATATGGCACTCACTTTGAACTAGTTTATGTTGAATGGTTACATGATTCTGGATATATAGACTGCTGTGTAACATAGCAGTGTAGTAGTATGGTCTGTTGTGTGGAATGGCACAATGATACAACTCTGGTTATCAGCAACAATTCATCTCATCATTTGTATCTGATCAAATGCCTTAAGCATTACACAAAGGTAAGATGATGAATTTCACAAATCCATTTGGAAGAGGTGTTTAAAGTGAGGAATGGAAACTGTGGTTGTCTCAAAGCAATGGAAAATCTGAAACTACATGGTGTAAAAAACGGTTGATAATTGGCACCAACCAGCCATAATACAAGTACTAAGACTCAAAATGAATAAGGGAACGAACCAGTGCAAAAAGTGGTAAAGCAGAATTTGAGGGTGAGCGTGTTTGACCAGGTTTAAGGTGTTGAGGCTTCAACAGAGGTCCTTGGAGATGTGGACGACTTGATGCTGGCAACATGCTAAACCTCAGTTCCAATATGAATAAGATCCTTTGTCTTGTTGGTATTAAGTGCCAGGAAACACATTGTTGTCATTTTCAAATTTGGTAACCGTGCTTAAACCATGTACAGGGGTGCACTTGCAGGGGAAGACTAGAGGGCATTGCTCAATTTGTCATTACAGTAAATCTATATCTATGTGGATAAAGATTGTATTGAGAGGCAGCATGGAGAAGTCCAGCATGGATGGGCCCTGCTAACAAGCTGGTTGACAACATCAGAGCAGATAACACTTGCTGTACTGGGTCTCTTGTGGAAAGCCCTACATGGCAAACCTGGGTTTTTGTAGATGTAAATAGATCGATTAGAACAGTCTACGGAAAAGATATTTTCAGGGCTATATTTCTATCAATCTTAACATTATATTTAACACGTATTATAGGTTCCTATTCAGTATTCAATAGCTTTTGCCACACATGAATTTAATTTAAGAGCTCTGTGGCTAAATGGAGTTGTATTTGTGTGTTGTGTGATATAAGATAGAGAGGGTAGTCCAATCACTGTCTCTGGGCCTGTTGTGGTGCTCCGGTCTTGGCCTGCTCAGAGATATGACACTGCTGGAGAGAGAATATCTGCCTAGTACTGAGAAATCTGCACCGTCTCTTTAAGAGACTGAGAGGCACTCACAGCACTTCCTCAATCTGGCATCCCCCTTCTTGCGCTGCCATTGGCCGGGGCCCCCTCTTTCTCTGTCAGCTGATTCGCTGTTGGTATCTAAGGGCTGGCTGGCCAGCACTCTATAAATAAACCCAGTGCTGTCTCAGCAACCAGCCTACAATACTCATTAGCTACTTCTCTCTCTCCTCTTCCGCCTCTCTCCTGCTAAGCAAGTAGCTTCCAATAGCAGGCAGGCTCTCAGCAGCAGCAGTCTGACATACTCTCCCCTAGCAACCCAACCCACCCTACCAGCCACTCTCTCCTCCCCCCTTTCCTTCATCATCCTTCCTCCCATCTCAAACCCCTCAACCCCTCAACATCATTCTCTCCTCTATTCATCATCCCTTATTCCCATCTTTCCTGACTTTAATCAGATGACAGCTCAATATGTCTTTATAAGAGACATTTTTCTCTTTTTCTGCAGACTGTCACATCTCCATCAATGTTGTGTTGATGCTAAATATTGGTACATTATTATGCAACAATATTTAGGGCAACAGTTAGGAGTCACTCCAGGCAGCAGAGTATTGCCACAAACTAATACTGCCTGCTCACATGATGTTAGACGGGGAAAAACAATGCTGAGCCAACAGAGGGGACCAACAGTTGTGCAACACTGCCACAAAGAAGGGTCTCTTTACTATTGTTGTGTACACACAAATCTATTTAAACTCAAATGCAATACCACTTCAGTCCAACTTTGCGTCCATCATAAAAAAACGGTGCTAATTGAGATAATAATAGCTTGATCAATGTAGTGTCAATATGCTTTAACTCTTTGACTCTTCAGGACATTTTAATGAAGGCATATATATGTTGCATTTCTTTCCTTTATGGCTGTGACTGTTTTTGATCAGGTAATCACCATTCCTATCAAGAGTAAACGCTAATTGTCATATGCACAGTTAAATCAAGTTTCCCTGTACAATGACATTCTTGACTCTGAACTCTAGTCTATATATAAGGAAACATTTTAGTTTCCTTATATAGAACAATGGACAGCCTACAACAAAACTAATAAACAAAACTAGGGAAATTGTTTACATAGGTGCAATATACAGAACACAGCCAATGTGTTTACAACTGTATATAAAGCCCAAAATGTTAACCTGCATTTTCTAAGAGCAAAAGGTGGAACTTCTTAATTGAGCTCTCAAAGGCCAACTGATGCATTCAACTTTAAACTTGATAAAATGTTCCCCCCTTAAGGCTCTGAGGCTGACACTAAATCATTTGGATACTGTAGTTTACGAACCTGCATTTGTTAAATGACCTGGTGTACTTGAAGGGAAAACTAGACAAAAGTGATCAGAAAGATGGATACAGTTAGAATGAAGTATCCAGGGTAATGAATAACCAGATTGCATATGTAAATAATCCAGATCAAAACAAAGATACTAGTTCCCATATAAACATACTCAGTAAGACAGTTCTTGGTAAAGAGTGACATGGAGCTGCAATCTAAAGATATGGTCAGATTAAACAGCAGGTGCATACAAGGAAGGGCAAAGATCCAAATGCACATGGATACACACTAGGCGTGGAGTGAGCCCAAGATGCACCTGAGCATTGAAAACATTTCATCTTCATCCAAATGTTCCCACTTGTTCTAAACCTGATACTTCTTGATGCAGCAAGTCAGAGACGTAGCTATCGTATAAACACAGTTAGTTAACAGCAAACATGTGGACTGTTGGTACACAGGCTGTTTGTGTTCACTGAGACACAAACATATAAAAAGGGAGGTACCAGTAAGAACACATTTTGATTGGAGGGGCCTTAAGGGAAGGTTAAATCACCATGTAAAAGGTATAGGTACAATTAACTACCTATGTTGGTGTATTAGAGAACACATTTATTGGTAGTAAGTAATATGATATAAATACATACAGTATTTATTGCGGTGTTGCTCTCGGATTAATGCCAGTTTGTGCCTTTTTTTTCCCGTTCTCATAAAGCAATATACATCCAAGAAAAAAGATATTGCTATGTAGTGTAAACTACTACTTTGCATTGTTTACGTGTGTCAACTACAAGTTTTCCTTTTTGTTTAATTGTCTGAATTTGGTGTTTTCTCTGATTAGTGTCAGTAAGGCTACACACTTTTGGATCAGTTTTATGCACAAGCCGAAAATGTCTGATATAAAAAAGGGTGCACAATTACATGCTTTGGATCCTGTTCATGAATGTGTAGTGCGAGTACAACTACAGCCTTTACACCTGTGTTAACACACCTCTATTGATAACAAAATAGAGTATATTTGTTATGTCAGATGTGGAGGGAATGAGGGATGGACTTTTTCTGCAGGTTTTGTTATTATTTTGTTAAAATCTAACAACATACTGTGCAAAAGGCTGGTAATCACATACAGCCAGATAGGTTTCTCGCTCCCAGCCGTGGGCCAGCCAGCTGACAGCTGAATGCCTCATAAATCCCAGACTCCCCATTTCCCGATAGGTCTGGTCTTGATTCCACTGCTAACACGCCTGTTTATTTATTTGCAGGGTTTCCCAAAAAGAGAGCGCTTCCTCTACAAAAACAGATAAACCAGCTAAGTTTAGGCCATTTTTCTCACATGATGTTTTCTAGACAGACATTAGTTGCTGAAACTTCAATTATGTTTGTGGCCCCTCAGTTGTAATTGTAGCCCAATCATTTTTAGCAAGTTCATTTAGCCTCTTGGCTATTTGGACTCTTAGATGCAACTTTTTCTAGTCTTCTGTCAATGTTTATTTTTTTGTTGTCAAATGAGTCAAATCAAAAGGGTTCAGGTTAAGCCTGCGTCACACTGTCCCGAAATTGACACCAGATGGACACACGAATATGGAATTGTGAATTTCGCACGAAGATGGCCTCAAAGTTGGTCAGGCAGCCAAGCAACAGCCGAAGCAAGTACGATGCCTACAGAAGGCCACGCGATGGCACCCGAACCACACACAGAAATATGGTCGTAGACGTTACTGATGATTTAGAATGTATCCAGACTCAACGTAAGAGCTTGTGCCTCTTCGGGGGGTGCTAACATTTAAACATACACTTTATTATTTACTTTCTCCGTCTTTATATGTAGATTAGAAGATTACTTATCTCCGTCATGTTGTTTCCATAGCAACAACAACTTCCTGTCAACAGCGTAAACTCGCCTTTAAAATAAAAGCATCTAAATAAAACAGGAAGTTAACCTAAATTACATTTAAGACATACAACTGCAACGAAAGTAACAAAAACAATGTAATATCCTTTTCAGTTTCACAGAACACAAATTGGGTTATTTACATAATATGTTTACATGATTTTATTGTGCAATAAATGCAATCTCGATGTCATCGTACTATAATACGATGGCTACACGACGGCATTGCGAGGGCTTCATGTAGTCGTGTTGCCTTCCTAAGACAATCGGGCAGCTTCTTGTTTCCTTCGTATTGTCTTCGTGAGGCGAAAAATGCCCGATGGCACCGATGATCACACGAAGTAAAGACGAAGATGACACGATTTGACAAGATGCCCTGACGAGTGCCTTACGAAGGGCAAAATGGACACACAAATTCAACACGAAAATGAACCTTCGCATGGTCCTTCGGCAATTTTTTGGCATGACAAAGATTTTGCCACCGCTCACGAAGTTGCTGCCGGAGCCTGAGAAACTCCACCGGCGGTCATACGATGGCTTAAGATGCCCTCACGAATGGCCCGATGTTGTTACGATCAGAGCCCAATTTGAACATTTCCTTTATCGTGTGTCCATCTGGTGTCAATTTCGGGACAGTGTGACAGGGGCTTTAAGCAATTCAATAAAATAATGAATAATGTAATTAAGATAACCTTAATCTAACCAGCTGCAACCATAAAGTGACGAACACACGAATGTCATGTAATAATATGTTTTTATTTTTATTTTGTAATGGTTCTTTTACGTAATGAAAATGTTTGCTTTGGTACATTTTGATGCCTATGCTGTTGCAATTTTTGTTAAGCAATATTTTGAATGAAGTATTTTGAACTGTAATTTGCTACATTTACTGAAGAGACATAAAACATTGACTTTACAGCAGCTTCACACTCAAAGGGAAAGGGAGGGAGAGCTGTGTATATAAATATGGCCGAGGGCTCATTAACACACATTGTAATGTTAATTAACCCGGGACTGAGAGGCCTAATATATTTTGGCAGTAGTTTCAACATAAAACTGTTTTTTAGTTAGGATGTCATGCTAACGCCAGCCACCTTACCGCCGCACTGAATCAAAACAAGCCCCGCCAGGCAAAAACACTAAGTCACAGTTTACTTGCAAAACGTGCAGTCATACATTAGAGTGCTAGTAATAGTTACACTTGCTCGCACATTCACACACACTCAGATACACCATGTTTTTCATTTATGAAATAAAAAAATACAAACTGAAAACGACTCAGCCAATCACATTAAGTTAGAGCCAGGATTGGTCTATGTATGAAGGGGGCACTGCTACCCCTCTTAGTTTTGACAGTATTGGTTGGTCCTGGTCTGACAGTGCTCTTCCCTGTGCTGTCTGCAACCCTGAAGGCCAGACTGACCCAAGTCACAGCAGAGCAGAGAAGGAAGTTTAACTACCGACATCAGAAAAATGCTAAATAAAAACGTAAAACTACAGCCGACAATTTGGGAGTATCAGTATTCCCAGTAGTCACTCAGATTAGATATGATATGATGATTTCAGCTTGCAATATTTTTTAAATATTTTAGGGAGAATACGGTTATGAAATGTATCCCAGTTTTCTCCATATTCTGGAAATTATGTTAAAGGCAGTCCAGAGAAATTGGGTAGTCATTTTCCGTAGGCCTGTGACTACTTGTGCTGTCCGGTTTTTAGATAAAGCCACGTCATTTACGGTTATAAATGTCCTTCTTACGTTGCTATTAACAAACTCGCTTTTATGGAAAATAAAGAGTAAAACCATTTACTACAGAAGTGTCGTTCAGCTATTTTATATATAGAAACAACACACTTTTCTGTGCAGGAAAATAACCCTTATCATAATTGATACGAGTTAAACTGCGCCAGCATCCATCACTGCTCCGACTGATGGATCGATACATCATTGCAGCTGGTTTCTATATAATGCTGGTTTCCATATAATGCATTCACTATGTTGGTTGTCATTTGATGCATTTACGTCATCTGGGGGATTTATTTTTTCTTCTTATAACAAAGGAACTGATTTACTGCTGCACATATACGATCATATGGCCTTTACCCTTCCTTAGTCAGTGTAAAGATTAAACAAGTGTTCTATGGTCACACCTCTTGGCTTTGATAAAAGTCCCGGGCTCTGTTGAGCACTGCACACTCTGTAGGCCATAGTAAATCACAGGTAACAGTCAATTAATTGATGCAGTCGAAGGATATTGACTGAATACATTTGATTTTCAAAATACTATGTTTAAGGAATTAGAAAATGAGTGACACAATGGAGACCAATACTGACCATATAGGACTCATAAAACAAATAACTGCCATCATAACCACCAAAAATAGGGATAATTGAGTAAGGGTGTATCTGGAATTGCATAGAAAGTAAAGAAAAGACATATCCAGTAACGAGTACCAATATGAGGTGAAGTGAATGGAATGAATAAAAGACAAAAAGGCGACACAAGCCTGCATTTATAAATGTAGAATGACCACTACGAATCCCATTGAAAATTAAACTAACAGTTGAATTAATCCAACCCCAGCAGTTGACATGAGTGCTTTGACTCAATACAAATAAGTGTTATTCTGATCTGTGATCAGCATATTCAACAGAATGAAAATGTAATTACAAGTATGACAAGTTAGTTACGAACATTTAAAAAAAAAAAAAGGTGAACCTGACACTTTTTATATGTATTTCAATGTAGTGATGATGTAGATGGAACAGAGCTGACAACCAGTTGCTTTATATATAAACAGTAGTTTACCACAGCAAACATGATGGGGCAGCTGCTGTGATAGACCCTCATGAGTAACAGATGGGGCTGGTCCCCATGTGCCTCCTTGTGAACTCACAGACTATCACTCCTGTGAGGGCTCAGGGCCGTCTCACCGTGGAATCAGAGTTTGAGGACTACGTCACAGACTTTTTAAGTGTTTAGAATAAATCATTGATGAGGTCGGCAAGATGTTTTCCTTCTAAACTTAATCGTACATGTAGTGTACCAGAACTATGTGTTAAATATCTCTCTTACAATGGTCGGATTTGACATCAAATTTGTTTTAGTCTGACAGAACTTTATAACATATCAGCAAAAACATCACTTCATTAAACTTAATACAGTGTAAGATGTGTATGTCCAGGAAGCAGGATTTCACTTAGTTATGTACCATTCATTAAACAACTTTGGTAGCCCTCACATATGGTGAGACCTCAAGCGACATTGATAAAATCTATGAGGGTTCAGGATTTAGGAGGAACAGTTGGAACTGGACCATGGGATTCTTGAAAACAATAACATTTAATTATACTATACAACATCTAGATTTGTCTGTAACATATGTTACATATGTTAATGCTTTTTGCATGTAATTATTATTACACTATTTCAAGCTGAATTTACTAATATAATAAAAAAAAAAAAATGAAAACAACTGATTAACAAGGACAAATAAATGTTTTAAACAAACAAATATCTTTTGTAACCTTAGCAAAGCAGCACAGAATGTGTCAATATCTTATTATCTTCTCCAAGACACGGGCACTTCAATTGCTGTTAATTATTTGTATCAACAGTGTTGCATTTTCACATACATTTTCATGAAGCACTAAAAGTTGTTGAAATCACTTACTTATGGTACGTTCACACCGGGCGGACGCGAAGTGATTTTTAGTGCGTCACAATTACATGTCAAGCCAATGCAAAGACGCGGAGAGATGCGAATGATGCGATTGCCGTGGCTTCACGAGTTAACATTTTTCAACTCAAGCGTCAAATTTGCGTGACACTGTCTCGCGTTAGCCAATCCATGGTGCAGATCTCAGCCTGCCGTCACTGACGTTGAAAAGAAAACTAAATAGTAGCTGTTGTCGCTGGGCGACAGCAGACAGAGCTCACAGCTCTTCATATCTGTTCAGAAACTGGAGAATAGTTATAAATGTACAAACCACAGACTGTCTATGGCATCGCTGATTTAATTATGTCTGTATGATGTTGTTGTGAGTGTGGACAGAGCAACTACATGTTAGCTTAGCCTAGCCTGATCGTTCCGATCTCTATTCAGAAAACACACATTTTAAAAGTGTTTCGCCTGCCGTCTTGTAAGCACAGTTGTCAAATCTGTATCAGTTTGAAGTTATTTTGGCATCGTT
>CALSBZ010045449.1:26186-47862 GCA_943591055.1 Gobionotothen gibberifrons | reverse complement strand
AGATCACACACACACACACACACACACACACACACACACACACACACACACACACACACACACACACACACACAGTGCATACATACATATACAGACACTGTTGCCAGGCGAGACATAGTCAGGTTCAGTGTGAGACCCAGAAATAGAGTCCCAGTAAGGACAGGTGGAGGGTCACATGCAAACCTCTTCGCCTAAATTACCACTACACCGAAAGAGAGACGGAGAGACAGAACCCAAGAGAGACTAATAAACTAACAACACACAAGCTGAATGTTTTTTGATCTGAAGTGACAACTACATTTATATTTATGGTTAGGATAATCTCAATCCCAGTAAATTCCAACTAACTACCTTTTTCCACCACTTTCAACCTGATTTCACAGTTTGCTCATAGAGACAATTATTTCTGTATTTTCTTTCATCCTTTTGGAAAATATTGGAAAGGTCACCAAGCTTTCGGTTGCTGCCTGTTGCTGTCCCAACTCTTGGTTGCTACACCCATCTGGTGTTACTTTGGTCTGTTAGAAAACAAACAGCCCCACATTAAAAACAGGGCTGCGGGTGGGAGAGTTTAGTTAAGGTACTGGTGAGACAATGAAATACGATCCGGAAGTTGTTCTGATGCAACATCTTAAAGACCGTCCCGGAGCTATTATTTCTGCTGGAACCATTTCAATGAAATATTTAACGGCCAACCTTATTGGATATCAGTTATAGATCGGACGCTGCAGCGGACCCACTGATGTGATGCATTTCAACACGACTGCACTCTCATATCAGAGTGATGACATATAACAGATTTAACTCAAGTGCATCAATCTAAAGTTATATACTGTAACCTATTTGTTTTATGATTTACCATCTAGTTAAGTATCTATCTCTTTTCAAGATAATTTGTTTCTCCCAACGAACTGATTATGGATGCAACTAAATCAAAGAGAATAGAAGTTGTTCAGCAAGAAACACCTTTTACATTTGTATTTATGTTTTTTCTCATTCAGTCACGTGATGCTGATAATTCCTTGGCACTGGGTTTAATATGTTGTTTGTTTAACCTGTTAAGCCCTGAGTCTGTTTTTCAGGTTTCAGGCTCGAAAATGACATGGCCAGAAGAAATGAGTATATATTCACTTCTAAAAGGGGTAAATTAATAATCTTTTTTCTCAAAGCAATGAAAAACCTGCGAGTTGGATGTAGAAAGGTCAGAATCAATATAAATGTTTTTATTTTAAAGTAAATTCAGATTGAACATAGTAAAAAAATAAAAGATTATAGTTTCCGTCCAACAAAAATAAACCATTACTTATAGTGAAAACCACCCTTGAATGATGGGATAGTAGACAAAAAGCTTTAGGAATCCATACTATAACATATAATAAGTAGGCCTACCCTGTATGCATCAAGATTGATACAAAACAAGTGACATTTGACCTTTTTAGAGAGGTTTAGACAAAGAAACCCACCTCTGGGGTCATTTGGTGTGTATATAGAGGCGAAGTCCCTCACCTTCCGGGGGGACTCATGGGACCTTATTTCGCAAAAAGTTTGTATTGAAGTCAATGGAGAGAGAAAGATTATCTTGCATTATTATTATTACTATTATGACTTGCAAAAGTATCTTTTAAATGAACAAACATCATATGTGTAATTCGTGGCACAATTCAAACGGGATCAAAAGATAATCTTTCTCTCTCCATTGACTTCAATACATTCTTTTTTTTTTAAATAAGGTCCCATGGAGCTCCCCCGGAAGGGGAGGGACTTCACCACTCTATTTGCCGTTTCTCTGGAACCCATTGGTCGATTTTGGTGATTGACACCTCTTTTTGAACGCTAGAGCCAATAGAATCGAGGGGAAGTTCCTAAATCCATCAAAACATTACCATTGAGGATTGAGAGTGATGCCCAAAACCGGAAGCTCCGTTACACTCTATATGAAAAATACGATTATTGCTATAAATGGCATGATGGATTATCAGTAATCATTTCAAAGTGACACAGAGACATTGGATTAACCTTCAGCAGCGTGTTTGTGCGTTTTAATGCCATTGAACACAACTTTGATCAGAAAACAGCAAAGGTAAGACGTATTTGCCGTTTTGGCTACGTAAAGCTAAGTTGTGTGTTGTCTGGTTTCGCCTTCGCTGCCCTGAGTTTTGGTCGTGGAGTGATGATACTTATACCATTGTAATCTGTGGAATCTCAGCTTTCATATGATATCTTGTTTGTGTAGATCCGATGAAGTATAACATATTTATACCGTGAGTTATGTGCTTAGTGCTCATTCAGCATGTGTCCGGACACAAACCCCGTCAAAAGTCAGAATGTCTTATTTCTCTTAAAACACATTTAGTTTTTCCCTCTCATCCTGCATCACATATACGAGAGTATTTTAAGGTTGGGATGTAGCCATAGTGTTGCAGTCAGCTCATCAACGTTAAAAGGAGTTTAAATGGTGGCTCCTTTCTTATGTCAGCATAGTTGACCAATCCCAGCGTGAGTTGTATGTGGATGTCTGTTTGGACGTCAGACATCACAAAAGTGTGTGTGGGGGGGGTCTGAAGCTTTTCAACTGTCAAGCATACTGGCCTTTTACACAACTGCTTATAGTGCTTACAGCAGTTAAAGTCAACGGTTACACAAACTGACCTATCAATTGCAGTATGTCAATACATCTGTTAAGGTGCAACAAAGCAGCAAAATAAAAACAAAATACCACCCCATACAAACCACATCTATCACTGCATCTGCCAGTGTGCTTTCATAGGCCTTCATCTTACTGGGTTGGCATTATAGAAGTCTTTATTGGGAGATGATCACACATTCTAAAACAGCAGGGCTAAATCTTCCCCAAACGTTGTGCAACCCACTGTTTTTCCCAAATAATCTCAGGAAACTTTCATGATCATGAAAGTGATGTAAAGGGTTAGAGGTTTTGGAAGATGGCAAAATATGACATTCCAATATCTGCTTTAGTCCCACTCTTTTGTTGCCTCAGGTGTATTTTCCAGATGTGCTGTGGGCAGGTACAATTGTAGCATGCACAGGGCTCTTAGTACAATCCTTCTATCATCTTCAGCGTATCCTCCATGTTTTTTTTTCATGACTAATAAACTAATACTAGTGACCATCTGCTATATCACTTCTTCCAGCTCCCTTACTGGGACAAAACCAAATTTCAACCTGTAAAGTTCTGTGATGCAAAATTTCACCAGGGGCGAAAAATGATGGCATGTAAATCATTTTTACTTGAAGGATAGCACTCGTGCTTTTCACTTTCTTTACCGACCGAAACTGTTGTAGCTTTTTGGAGCCTGAAATCAGGTTATAATCTCGAATATAACAAAACATAAATAAAATTACACAAAACTCTGGAGGAGCAAGCCAATTTTAAGTGAGTCGGAGTTGTAGCTAGCTTCATGGCTAACTCCTTTTACTTTAATCAGCAGGGGGAGCTTGGCTTAGGTCTTGAGGAGTTGTAGCATTTATTCATCGACAAATATACTGTACACACTGATACCGACAGCTATAACGTTACTGCTGATTTCATAACTTTCCAGGCTAGAATACAGTGTCAGAAACCCTGACAGAGTATTCCAGGCAGACACAACTTATTGATGCAGTGGAGACTTACCCCTAGATTCCACCGGGTCCGTCTGCGACGCGTTACGGCCGCGACGCGTCCCAGAAGCGGCTCGGCGCAGGGCTCCTCTAAAATTAGGATGAATCCTATTTTTGTCGCGGCGCAGCCGTAAGGTAATGACGGGCAGGCAGGAAGTGGAACGTTCAGACCATATATAGCATATATACACACACACACAAACTAATTTTGCAGCCCCTATCCCTCCGTAGTCGTTCAAGTAGGAGGAGAAATGCCAGCGTTCTCCTCCGGTTTACAGGCACTGTGTACATTATATATATAGAATAATTATGATGATGAATGCATTTTTTTACCACTAAAATACAGCAACATATCTTTGATTCATGTCGTTTATAACTGGGATATTACAATTATTATTAACTTTGTCTGTACAAAGTAGCCTGCGCAGGAAATATGCCCAAATCAACAAAAACTGCGAGCAGACAGGGAAGACGCTCCGCTTCCGTAATGCTTCTGAAATGCGCCCGGTAGGGTATGACGCCGGGAGGAGACCGGACCAAAACCGCGGCGCAGCCGTTACGCGACGGAGACGGACCCGGTGGAATCGAGGGGTTACAGGGGAAGTGGCTGCATGTGTCCACCGCAATGCACGCAACATCTGGGCTGCCAAGGACAGGTGAAATGGGGACTCAGTTTCTTTCATTTGCAGAAACACTGTAGCTGGCAATACATAAAGGATTTAGGGAGCCTAAATAAAGGATCAGTAGCCAGGTACAAATGTATACAGAATGTATAATTAGCTGTCTGCTTTCATTTCAATTTAGAAGTCTTGTGTTTTGCATTGACCAGCTTGTATATACCAAAATTGACTTTATAATCCTAAAGGTTAAAGAGCTGTATTTAAACGCCAAGCAAAGTTGTTGTCTTCTCAAATTGTGGCAGTTTGCAGTTCAAAGGTATACCTCCTCCATCATGTTACATTTTCCTGGGAGGACAAGAAAATTGCCTGTTTTGCTTATAGCATTTTGTATGTCATGAGTTTGAGTGTCACCACTCACATACTGTGTGTATAATACACTGTTCATTTTACATTTGTTTATTTTACACATTCACATGTCTTTACAGCATACAAAATTTGTCATACTATATTCTATCTTATATGTATATGTTTTTCTTCTACCTGACTTCTAACTAACTTGCACTAATAAGTCTATTGCACTATTTCATGTGTTTCCTTCTTTATGTGAAGTATATTTTATGTTGGATTGTTGCCTGAGACTTCCAATTTTCATTGCATACATTTTCGCTGTAGCTTCCTACAAAAGAATCCCTCAAATCTTATATTTGAATACGAGTAATATACTCAGTCAACCCCAAATGTATTTTGCAGTGGTGTACCACTGATTACCAAAGGTCAAGCCATGTGACTCAATTATGACATTACCTGCCATAGTCATAATGAAAATATAAAACAGAACCAGGTCAGATTTGGGCCTAGCAGTAGGTGGAGGTTTGGGCCTAGCAGTAGGTGGCGGCACGATATTGGTTCTTAGTGCATCAGCTGTCAGTTGCGATGTCAGTTACCCACCGACCATTTTTGAAACGCCTGTTGACCAGGTTTGGCGGTGACGGAGTGTTTTTAACATGTCATTCAGCATTAATGCCAAGTCAAAGCATTTACTGTCATAAGGACAGTTCAATTCTTAATTCTTAAGAAATTCTTAATGTGTGTGTCACTCTGAATGGCAAACATACAAGGGAACACAGAGTATAAATAAATAAATGCATTCGATGTATATATCTATTCTATACAACCAAAGTGTTTATTATTATATTGTTTATAGAGCACAGAATTATAAACCACAAAAAGAGCAGACATTTTGTATATAAACTAGACCCCTCCAGATGAGGCTGATGCAGATAAAATGTCAAGATAAAGATGGACTTTAAATGCAAGTTGAGGTCTCAGACAGCAGCTGCTTCATGGTGAGGCCTATCTGTGGCTAACGTCAGCTCAATCCGTACCATTTAGGGCTCTTTACTTTATTAGCCTTTTAACCTTTTAAGATTCCTTCCAGGAGCTGACAAAACACTTTTCTGATGTTTTTTATGTATTGATTAATAATGTTTAGGATAGGGCTGGGAAAAGCCAATAGTCATAATGATTGAGGCATAACAAATTGTATTTAAAACATAAACAATTTGTCAAAAAATACATCAACAGAAAACACTTCATTCAGCTTTAAGAGATGCACTAAACTGATGTCAGTTTTGAACCAACTGTTGATGTCATTAGGAAATGGTGACATTTCCCTCAATTTTCTAAAATGTTTCAGATCAATGATTAGTCGTAACTAATTGATCAAGACAGAAAAAAAATACAAAAGATCAATTTATTATAAAAACTCAATAGCTCATTTAATATGAACATTTATCGATTGAATTGTGTGAGACAAACAGTTATCATTTTAGAAACTCTTCCAACACCAAATTTCTACTTTCTGCAGTTTTGTAATTTTGTATTATTTACAATTTGTAATATTGTAGTTTTGTTGCTAAATGTTAATAATATTATAATTGCAAATATAAATACAAGCATATATACAAAGCAAGCCCTTACATTAATGATTCAATATTCCAGATGTATTACAGCCCCCATTGTACAACTGGCAATATAGATATACAGACATCTGTATAGATACAGATGTCCTGGATCATCATTCCAGCTCTGGCAGCACTGCTCAATAATAAACCTAGATATTATTTGACCACAATTTGTTCCATTTGTCCGGGACATTGAAATCTTCCCAGAAATGTTGACAGTTGAATGGAACCACTGATGTATATTATGATATATATAAAAAATTCACATTCATTTTCAAATGTGTTTAATTGTACAAACACCCTGAAAAATGGAAACTGTTGACAACCCCTTTTGACTAAAGGGGGTGTTTTGAGGAATGTTGGGTGTTAACTTACTTTAAATGTAATCTATTTTTATTTTTATAATAAAAAGCATATGTATGAACATGGTTGTACTGACATCCTCCACCAGCCTTGGTCAGCCACAAACTCCAGATGAAATGTGCTGATGGTGCCATTTAGTGGTGCATTATACGACATGATCAATATCATGTAAAATGCATGTAAAGTCAGTGGACAGATGTGAACAAAGGCAAATAAAGGCAACACTAGCTGAAGCAAAGAGTTAAAAAAGTTATATGGGTAATAGTGTTAATTCCTCATCTGTAAAGAGAGAAAACAGATATGAACAGCACAATGAGAGAAGGTAGAGGATGATGAGACAAATAAGGGACGCCTGAGTTCTTGGAAAGTTTTGTAATGAGTCTAGAAAAGGTTGAAATTGGTGTGTCGAAGCTGTGACATTCGCACAGTCGGAACACAAGTCCACTTGCTTTTCAAGGGCCAAAAGACACTGACTGTAAAACCCCTCCAGCAGTCAATTCAAGCCAACAATTTACTTAACATTGTGTTAGTGAGATGAGGCAGTTTCTTGGAGTGAGCGTGGTCTCTAGGCATGGCCCTTACACAGGCCACTCCTAGATGGCCCTCCTCTACGGTGAAAGCTACTTTCCTACAATTTCCTCCATGTATACATGCTTAGGGTTGGGGTAATGGTTAAGTTGTTGTGGCACACTGGCAATACCTGGCTATAGGCAAAGGTACTTCTCCCACTTTTACCAGTACTTACTAGTGATTGAATGTGACTAAACCACAGATCAGTGAGAACAAAGTTCATTATGAGCAGAGCTCAGTCAGCAAAACTCAATGTTTCATTGTATCATCTGTGATCGTGCAGAACAAACTATAAGCAATAATCAGACCTATTTCGATCTCTGGTGTGCATGCCAAAAAAAAGAATATATATATAGTGTATATCTGTGTATCTCAATGGAACAGCAATTGCCTGGATTACATGTCAAATCCTCATATAGAGAGGAAGCATGTCCCAACTGGTCAATGACGTTTCTGGCAATAGCCTCAACCTGAGAGGTGTCATTTATCGCTTTTGAAATGTCCATTATGCCCTGTGAATGGCCTTTAAGATAGACTTGGACAAATGGCCAAACAACCATGCATTTTAGTGGTTTAATGCTACCAAGACATAGAACTGGTCAGGAAGAAATATCACATTTGAGACTAGAGATAGTAACCTCAACTTTGGCGGAGTGGGGGGCATCATTTGTGACAATCATACTTATTTTAATTGGTAACGACCACTACATCTTCTGTCGGGCATCGACAGAAAAAAGGACCAAGGAACCATATCGAGAGAAAGAGGGGAGATGTCGAGATGGTTCCAGGTGCGCATCTGCACTGCTCTCATCCTGGTCCTGTTGCTTCCCTAGGAGCAGCCATCTCCCGGCAGCTGATGCCTGTGTCCCCCTACTCCAGGGCAGGGTAGGGGCTGGGGCTGATGCGGTAGCTAAGCTAGAGGCTAGCGTTAGCTATAGCAGGTGATTGCTGCAGATCTGCAGAGGACATTCGGGGGTTGCTGGCTTCCCATCCACCCCACATCAGGATATGACCATATATTGTATACTAGAGGCCATCAATACGTCTCCAATATGTAACAATACATTAATCTCCCCCCCCCCAATCTCTACCTTAGTCAACCGGCATCATGCCTTTCTACTTGGTGTCGTGCATTAACTCAGAGCAGGTCGCGATACCTCTGCTACTGAAGCGCGCGCGCGCGCACGCGCACACACACACACACACCCCCCTTTATGGCCAACCCAAGACTTACTGAACTCGGCAGATGGTTAGCTGTTACAAACGACCGTCATGAGATGAATTAGAAGGGCAGGGGGCTGATGGCATAACGTTAGACTTGGAGGACATTGCATGTTCCCAAAACGGGGTAACGTTATGTAGTCCATCACCATAATGCACGGATCAGCTACTGTAGCTAAGGCAGCCAAGCCTTAATTGTTCAACACGATCCATTGTCCAGCACCGACGTTAACACATCTATTTCACCGAAGCCTGCCTACTGCCCCACCAGCCTCTGGAGTACCAGAGGAATGGGGACACGAGGCCGGGTGACAGGGGCGAAAAACGTATGAAGGGGTAACATAATGCTACATGAAGCTGTTGCCAATATGTGACTGTCACGCCTCTAACATATAGATTCAAGACAATAATCAACCAACTCCAAATTCATAGATGAATAACAAAAAAAGAAAACGCCGACCGGCAATTCCTTACCTCAGGCAGTGTGTCGAACCAAGTTCCGCGTAGCAGCCATGTTCGGAACCCCTATCTCCCTCCGTCCGCACGAACCGAGCCCCCTCCCCCGGGTCAGTCGTACCTCTTCCACAGCAGAAATCCAAATAATGTATCGTAGAATTATCAACCGATTAAATCCCGGTGAGATTAATTCCGAGTAAAATGTGGTTATTCTCCGGAGCTCAGAGAGCGGGTTGTAGGACTGATTGCCGGCGCAGCACGGCTAGCCGTGCCTAAGGGGAGGTGGGCAGCCCGCAGCCTCCAACACGGACACCTCGAACTCAGTCTTCTTCTATCCGTCAAACTTCATTTACTCGTTCGAGATTGATTCTCAGATCTACAAGATGCTACCATAAAGCGTGGGCCTGGATATACAAGTCCAGCTATTTAAATTAATTTAAAGGCAAGACGCTAACATTAGCTAGCTATTAGCTAGCGTGCTAGCTGTCTAATATAATACTGCCATTGGAATTTGGAGGAAGACAGTCCGCACACTGCAGGCTGCTTGGCGGGCAACGGCCAGCCGATTGGCCGCTGGAAAATACAGGCAGACTATGAAGAACTAAATATATTTTAGCAGGCACAGCTACAGCTAGCTCTTTGCTGGCCAGCCCCTCTGTGATGTTAATATCGGTCAAAGGAGAGGGGCTGCATTGAGAGCGCACTCCCGACACAAGGCAAGTACGGCCCAGCGCGTTCCAGAGACATTTCCCACAAAATGGCTGCCAAAACAAAACTGCCGTCGAGTCACAAAACTTTACTTCCAAACGCGGCTTTACATCAGTTTAACCGTCTTGGTAGCAAAAACGAGCTACCCGAATTCCTGCCGATTCATCCATGTACAAACCGTGCAGGCAGTTTACATTGAATGGACATCCCGCAATGCTAAATGTAACCAAGACGTCTGCAGCTCTGTCAGAATGTAATGTTGCTGAAATGAAAGGACTGCAGCCAAAAAGTTTCGAGTCCTAAATCCAGTTTGCAGATACCAGTATGGACATCTGGCCGAGTGGAGACGCCGCTGCGGGAACAACAATGAACTGACAAGTCGCTTTTAGAAATATGTGCAGTAATAGTAGACGTAGGGTATTTTCATGAATGTTTGGATAAATAGTTTAGTGTAAAGGTAACATGTAACATTTCCCATTATGTTTGTAGCTATACATGGTCATTTAGTCAAAGATTACCAATCAAGAAAAACAATCATAAACATTTTATTAAAACAAAGTTGCCGTTTATGTCAAAATATATAAACTGTTCAAAGCATACATTGTTTCAAGTTACATCCTTCTGCTCCTTCCTCCAACACAAAAGCGATACTTTAATCAAATTACAAGTTTATGTGAAAAGGTCACCATCTATATATGTCTGTACACGCAGGGTCAAGTTTACAACCTCGCCAGTCAACAGATCAGCATTAAGGGATCTTTACCCACAAAGTAACGGTATTGTTCACACAACATAAGACTATTTTACCATACGTAAATTCTGACAGATTATTATTTAACACTAAATATAGTAGCCAGTACGAGTGGGATGTGCCAACCTATACAGGATTGTATTGTCTGGAATCAGAAGCACCCTGATAAGGGCCGTTATGAGAAGAGCAAGGGACCAGCCAAAACATGTCATTAAGAAAAGGACCTTCAGTTAGAAAAGACTCCGGAGCTAAGAAAAGTGATAAAATATTGAAAACAAAACAAAAAACTCACTGTAGCCAAAGTCAAACCATGCAGTAGATATGCAAACTGGCGTAACTGCACACAAGTTTTTCGACAAAGCTTTAGGTTTAACAGTTTATCCTGTCTGCTTAAATACACATGGTAAGAGTAGGACATTGTTCACAGATGAATTAAGTATCCCCAACACATAGGATATTTAACACATCGTCCCCATCGTCCTGGTGTAATAAGGGTGGTGCAGCTAGACATTAACATTTACATTTTATAAAACCTACAAACAACTGACATGACTTGTTCCAATAGTGCCATCAACTCAGATCACAGTCCCTGGCTAAATGGTCTCCAAGTTATACAATGTGCTCCCAACCTTATCAGTAATACAACAACTCCAACAGCTGGATGCTGGCATCAGTTAACTAAAAAAAAAAAAGGGATCCCCTCTGAATCCGACCCTCATGACATGACAGGCGGATATAGGGCAAGGGACAAGTAGAAAAAGTAGATGGTGGTTGAAAAGTCATCAGTTCCCGCCTTCCTCCACACATCATTTCTTGTCTTTTGGTGGAGCTCTGTGGAAAGAAAGAATAGAGCATGTTAGCACAGTATATCAAGAGCAGGCCACGTACAGTATATGTACAGCTGACTGCAGCGGTTTGTTCGGAGGGGAAGGTCTGGATGTATGCGTCAACCTGTCACCATAACTCAACTCAGGGAACATTAGTAGGGAGGGGAAACGGCTAAAGCGCAAAGTCCCCGTCAGAGCTCCAGAGCAGTACCATGAATATTTGTTCCTGTAAGTTTACTTGTTCCAAATTCACCATATTGAGAACCTAAACTCTGCCCAAAGTAAGATCTGACTGACTTCAAGTTAGCGCCTGCACTATACTCTCATCCCTCAGTCTTTGAGACTTGGCAGGGTAGAACAAAACCAGTGACCCCACTTGTGTAGCAAGATCTGGAAAAGTATATCAATTAATTCTTAATTTACTTTGCAATGTGAAGCAATTGGACGTTAGCCTATCTGTATCAACAAAGCCGGTGTCAGTGTTGCAGTAGGGAAGAAACGATCAGATTTGACCCTAATCAACTTGTGAGCAAAAAACAGATCATCATTGAATCATTTAATATCTGCAACCAAATTAAACTGTATGCTATTAACGGTTTCCCATAGCTGGTAAAGCATAACCAGAATCTTTATGATTAAAAAAAGAAATGAAACCAACAATATTCAAATTTACAGTGAGGTAGTATTAGCAACATTCGTGCTGTGCTAAGTTTTACCAACAAATAAAGTGATGGTTTGTTAGTGTGCTTCTTTTTTTACACTTTGCTACCACACCATTAATTAAAATTAGCACGTTTGGTGAAAATGTTACCATTATAATAATCCACCAGATGGAGCTGTAGGTCAAAGCATCAACTCAAACTGGGATTTTTAAAAAGATTATTCTGAGTATTGAATACTGTATGGATTAAGTAATAACAAATAAAGATCAAGTTAATTTTGTCGATAATGATTTATAAGCTTTGAGATTATAGCAGCCCCAGCCAGCAGAATGACCCTGGGTTTTGCTGCATACCTCGGAGAAGCACCAGACTCAGTTGATAGCTGAAGAAAAGATGCTTTATAGTTTGGATAAAATAGTACACTTTTTCATAACTTGAAATATGATGTTAGGCAATACGTTTCCTGATGTCCATCCCAAACTGTGCGACTGGATGAAATTGGATGGGAAGTTAAAAAAAAAAAACACAAAACATTTGTCCACACAAGTTATCCAAGGAATTCAGGTATTGAGAGAGAGAAGTCTTATTTGGGCGTACCTGTAAATGCCGACCACCACAGCGTGGTCTCTCTCATAGGGCTCCAGTGTGAGCTGCTCCTGTGGCTTCATGTTCTCCCCAGCCATCTTCTTTACCTCTGAGGCAAACACTGCCTCTGGAGGCGCCGTCGAATCTATACAGTTAGCCTAAAGAAATACAATTGTACATGCACTGTTAAGAAACAGATCAAATCAACTGAGTTCCTGTGGATTTCAACAGAGGTCCAAGGGAACATTTCTTAACCTGTTAGACCCCAAGCCTGTTTTTCATGTTTCAGGCTTGAAAATGACATTCCCAGAACAAATGACCATATCTTCCCTTCTAAAAGGGTTAAATTAATAATCTTTTTTCTCAAAGTAATGATAAACCTGTGAGTTGGATGTAGAAAAGTCAGAATCAATATAGATGTTTTTTTATTTTAAAGAAAATTCAGATTGAACATGGTAAAAAACGAAATTATAGTGTCCGTCCAAAAAATATTTTGTACTTATAGTGAAAACTAACCTTGGATGATGGGTTAGTAGACTAAAAGCTTTAGGAATCCAAAGTACAACATATAATAAGTACCCTGTATCAAGATTGATGCAAAACAAGTGATATTTGACCTTTTTAGAGACAAAAAAACAAACTCTTTTGGAGTCATTTTACCTATCCCCCTTGCTCGATTTTGACATGCGACATCTCTTTCTGACCGTCAGAGCCAATAGAATCGAGGGGAAGTCCCACATAGTCCTTATTTGGTCCTGTGTGTGTGTTAGACTGCCGCGTCTGCCAATAGATGGGAACAGCAGCAGCAGGTGGCTACCAATAGCAGCTAACTTTTGGTCTCCGATTTTTACATAAATATCGATGTATGGACTATAAATGAAAAAAAATATTTTGCACATACTTTCTCAACCTATGGATTAACCGATGCAGCATCGTTTTTTCTCGTTTGAATGCCATTGAACACGTCTATTGATCAGATTGACAGCTAAGGTGAGACGATCTCCCGTAAAGTACGTGTTGTGATGTCTGCGTTTGCTTCCCCTGTTGCGAGTTTGTATCTTTCAGTGTTGAGGGTGGCACCGTTAGATTCTGTGTCTTTACGATCATAAACGATGTGCTGGATGTGCAGAGCTAGGATAAGTAATAAGGGAGCTTGAAGTGATTTTCGGTGCGGTAATAGGCTAGCATGTTTCGCTCGGGGCTAATTCATTGGGTTAGTGTTAGCATTGTGTGTTTTTTTTTGGGGGGGGAAATGAAAAATAATGGATATAAAATATTCATAGTTTATTAAATATTAAGGTTCCTTAGACGTCGTTTCATGCAAATGACGCGATTTCGGGCCCGGGTCCGTGGGGCTTAAGAGGTTAATTTACAACATCTGAAAATTCATTGAGGGGACGCAAGCTGTTTGCCCCTGATAATGCTACATTGTAAACAAACTGAGAATAAAATGCAACTTTCTAATCATCTCTTGTTACACACATTTAATTTACAGACACCATAGCTGGAGTTAGTATTTCATGCATTATGGCTGCTTAAGTGTACCTTAATAGAGATAACAAAGTGTCCTCCATTCTTCAGGAAGTTGTGAGCGTTCAAAGCAACAATTCTTGTCTGGTCAGGCTGAGCAACATCAGCAAAAATCACATCCACCATGCCTACAGAGGGACAGAACATTACAGTCAGAATCACACATTTATGTTAAGAGTGGATTCTATCCAACTCTGTGTTTGCTGTGAGCTTTATGCTTTCTCCACTGTCTGACAATAGGCAGATCTTTAGAGTTACATGAAAATTGTGAACTTTGGGTAAATTGGTCATGTTAAGTTCTTGGTTGCATTAGCCGCGTTCACACCGAGTACTTTGCTGTACTTAGTTCCCGGCACTTAATACCCCAGGGCACTAAGTACAGAGCGCGTTCACACCGGAATAAGTCCCTGAGGGAAGATTACGCAAATGAGCCGCTGACGTCACTTCTTCTGCTTTGGGTTTACTGGCAGGCCGCAAACAACTTCACGGTGTATACTGCCGCCCAAAATTCCCGGCCGGAAGTCCCCGGAGTTGGGGACTGGCTTCAGTAGAAGCTGCTGGGACTCCCAGCTGCTTCTACAAGCCTTCCGAGTAAATCGCCAGAACGCAGAGACCACCTCATCTCCACCTACCATGCTTTATTTTGTGTTGTCATAAGTTAGTCTCTCTGCGTTTCTGCACTGGGCTAATGCTAATAATGCAATGCGAGGATAAAAAAAATGACGGCTCTACAAAAACATTTCAGAGTTTTACGGGGCGTGGTTTGCAATCGCCCAGCCAATCAGAACTGGGGTATTTTTTTCCCCATGAAAGTACCTGC
Source organism: Gobionotothen gibberifrons (assembly GCA_943591055.1). NCBI lineage: Eukaryota > Metazoa > Chordata > Actinopteri > Perciformes > Nototheniidae > Gobionotothen > Gobionotothen gibberifrons. The sequence goes on along the minus strand of CALSBZ010045449.1, from coordinate 33,164 downwards.
TCTCAGCAGGCGCTAAAAATGGGGTGAAAAGTTCTCGGCACTTAGTTATTTTTTTGGTGTGAACGCAACATCAGGGGTACTAACGGAACTAAACATGAAAAGTACGGGTGAAAAGTACTCGATGTGAACGCGGCTATTTTGTTTTCAGAACACATGGCTGTGGCTTAGGACTACCTACCAACAAGCATGCGGTATTTGTGTGGGTGGCGGGCATCTTCGATGATGGGAATGATGTTGGTGCGTTTCTTTGCCACGTTGAGAAGGTCACGACCTGAGCGATGGGAAAACTCGACAGCGTAGACCAGCCCCTCCTGAAACACAAGACACAGTAACTATAAAGGTAACATTTAGAGCTGGAAACAAATATATATACCCTCAGTGAAACAAGTCATTCTATATTATGTGATGCTCAGCTTAGTCTTACATTAAGGTTTAACTCTGCCCAGTGATCTCTTCAGTTTAATTTAGAAGTCTTTCATGCCAAGATCTTGGCACAAGTCATTTTAACACTGAACCGTTGGCTAAAAAAGTGGAACAATTATTTGCTTGTGGACAACCTTTATTTTCAGCATATCAAATGTGTTTACTAACAGTGGAAAGATAATGTCTTCCCGAGATATCAGAATTATGTTGGTTGACCAGTCTGCGCTTAAATAAAAATAAAAAGTGTTTTTGTAAAAGATGAATTAAGTTCAAAGGAATGCTTGGAGAATAAGTTATTATGGGAATGTGTGAGGCCATATAATTGTAGATGTAGCTGCCATATTTTAGCATTTATTAAAAATAAATGTCAACTTTTAATAACTTAATTAAAATCAAATTAAGATTGACAAATTCCATTTAGGAATAAACTGTCCTACTCAGTGTGTAGTACTCACCGGTCCAACAATGTCAGAAACGTGGGACACCGTGGTGCCAGAGGCAGCTCCCAAGTACATGACCTTTGAGCCGGGCTTGATGTGGATCTGGTCAACTCCTCCCAAGATGGCTGCTGCCAGCTTTGAACGGAACGGATTCCAGGCTCTGTACTCAATCTTTGTTTCTCCTTCCTAACAGACAAAGAAAGACATAAAAAGAAAATCAGAATGTACAAAACATGTAACACTCCATAGTTGCTGCAACATTCACAAACAAAGACAAGCGTCCCATCATCAACAGCGCACCATATTTGACACAAGTGCAAACTAGAGTATTGGTAGCATACGGCTCAATGAGCTGACAAAGGGTTACTTTGAATTAGGATTCATCACTTGCTGCCAAGACTGTTTCATACAACCAAGGGTGCAGCTAAAAATAAAGATGATGTCATAAATGCCATTATTGATCAAACCAACATCATTTTAACAGATGTACAATGATAGACAGTTCCACTAAGTGTATACGAGGCAGTGATATAAGCCTGCTAATTAAGAATGTGAAGTTTCTGCCACCTTGCATTTCCATTCCAACTTTATTTATATAGCACATTTAAAAACAACCGAGTTGACCAAAAAAAAAAGTGCTGTACATCAAATATATAAAAAGCAGCATAAATACATTTAGACAGAACCAATAGGACAACAACCAAATGCAATTCAAAACCTTTATTTATCCAGGTAAAATCCCATTGAGATCAATTATCTGACCTGCAGATGTAATTGTTTATTATCGTAGATCTGAGCACAGGGCTTTGATTAGTCAATAGGTGGTGTTTTACAAAAGTAGACCCGTTGACCACAATATGCCACTTAAAGCGAACCATGGTGTTTTACTCCGGCCAGAAGTAAACTACTGTCTTAGGACTGAAACTCGGGGTAAGACCGTAGTTACTTGACATCATCAAGACCAGCTTTGTACTACAGACTTTAGGACTGACGAACAAATGTACTATTTGACGAACAGATAATTCATGCATAGTTTTCAATGCAATAAAGGTCTAAACTGAGAGAGTGTCTCACCTCAATACTCATTCTCTTTTCTCCATACACCGACTCCCCAACCACCATGTTTCTGGTCACCAGGGCATCCTCCTTCCCTCTGCAGATGAACACACCTGAGTGGACACAAAACAAATCACCAGTCAGAACTAAAGGACATATTTAGTCTGTTAAACACAGGTAAATATAGTCAGACAGATAATAGTTCCCACAGTTTATCTACAAGTGGATATATGCTCTCTTAAACCACAAACATTACATCTTCATTAGTAGATCTAATGAAAGTCATCTTTTTTGTTTTACGTATGAAAACTCCCAAGCAGCTTAAGTGTTCTAGCACAAATATTATAAACGGTAATAATACAAACCTTCATGTCTGTGTGGCTCAACCGTGATCTTCTTTCCTGCTCCGAATCCACCTCTGCCGCCACCCCTTCCTCTGGGGGCACCTCTGCCGCCACCCCTGCCCCGGAATCCTCCACCATCTGGGGACCTGAATCCACCTGAAAACAGAATGTTCGTTAATTTATTGCATGGCAAAGGGTTAAATTCAACCAAAACGAACCTAATCACGAATAGATAAATATCTTACATCCAACAATTGCTCCAAATGGCTGTTGTCATGCCACATGTGATTAACTTCAATATGGGCATGGTGCAATAATGCAGATGACTCACCTCTTCCTCCCCTGTCACCGAATCCTCCTCGTCCTCCCCTGTCACCGAATCCTCCTCGTCCTCTTCCTCCTCCCCGGTCACCAAAGCCTCCTCGTCCTCTTCCGCCTCCTCTGTCCCCAAATCCTCCTCTGTCCCCAAATCCTCCACGCCCGCGAGGGGTGAACCCTGAAAAGCAAACACATAATGGGAGGCATTAGAAGGTTATGGGGACTACAACACAATAGGACTGCAACAACTGTGATTGGTCAGGTTGGGCTGCTTGAGTTCTCTCCTACTTGTTGCATGTGCAATTGTTACAATACAACAGAATATGATGGCAATATGCTGTAGTAGCTAACAATTGTGTATACAATCTTAACTTAATACACTACTAGTTAGGCGATATGAAAATGTTCTTGCTTGATCTTTTTTAAATCGTGTCGGGTCTGGTTGTTGCCAGTGGTGGCCGAAGCCCCGCCCCGTTCTGCTGAGCAGGGAATACAATGGACACTTTGCTGTGGTGAAAAAAGCATGGCTGCACGTGTGACTCAAGTAAACTGGGTGTACATGCCAATATGTAGACACTGTTGATATCCGTAAAAATAGATTTTCTTTTGTCAATTCATTGTATGAAGATTTTCAAACTTTCATCGATTATATTGGTTAAGCATTCTGGAACTCAAAATACTCGCAATAAAGGGTCCAGCGTCTTCGCAGTTTTACGTTACTTCAACATAATTTTCGACGCACAAGCACATTTAACATTGCATCCACAAAACGAAGATGACTAAAACACTGGTGAAACACGGATGTAGCGTTTCCAGTAAATACAAACGAGGTTTCGACGCGAGCGTATGTTAGTAGAAACTATCGATAACTTCCTAAAATAGTGGAACAGAGCATACAAGAAAAACGTTTTCAGACAGAAACACTATAAAGAAAACACTGCTATGTATAAATGAGGTTGCTTGCATAGAAGGACGTGTCTGGTTGTGTTCAGCTCGTGGAGCTAACACGTGTGCTGTACTTTAATGAGTGCTGAGCCGCGAGCTGCTACTGAACGCAATTTAGCCGTTTATTCAACCCTAACCGCACGTTTCTATATTTATATTTAGAGTCACAGCGATCCTAGTTAACAGAGAAAGCGCCCATACACGTTATTTAACTTGTCTTTGTGCGGCCAACAGTTTACCATGAGGTAAACGGAGCCGCATGGCGGTGTAGGCCACGCTCACATCAGCGCCTTTAACTTTAACGCAGCAACTTAACCACAAATACATGATGATCTAACTTGTTAACATTACTTTAACACGATGGCTTACTGTACCTGGACTCATGTTTTCTGGTTTAGCGTGTTCTATCAATGCAGCCGACGGTCCTCTTTGCTTCCTCCTCTCTGTGTCTCTTCCTCACAGTGACTCTCTCTCTCTGCGTGGGACAGCAGCACGTGTGAAGTATCCTCACTGATTCACTTCTTTTCGTGAGGCTCCACCACAGAGCACAGGGGACACCAGCGCCACCACCTGGTCTGGGGGACTTATAGATAAAGCCAGTACAAAAAGCGCATTCGTTCAATAAATGCTGAGGGGAAAACCAGCAACTTTTTACTTTCTGTATTGTCAACAGAACCTTGTAAGAATGTGAAGGATAAAGCCAGAGCTGCTTTAAAAAACATCCTGGTGTTGCTGCCAGGGCCGTTTCTAGCCTTTTTGGGGCCCTATGCAAGATGCTGTTTGGGGGCCCTAGTTTTTACAGTTGTTTTAACTACAATGGGGGGGATTCCGAAGCCTTTAAGATCATCTGTGGAGATGCATCAATCTGTTACACTTTAATAGGAAAACAGGCTAATTTCACGAAAACCAAGCAAATGAAAATGACAAAAAATGACATTAAAAAGGTAAACAATAAGGCTCCTCTATGTCAACTAGAAAATGCATTTCCTGTAGAAAATGCGTGCGAATGCTGTAAACTGTGAACATTTATGGCTGAATTTAGCTGAAAATGCAGAAAAAGCTGAATATGTTATTAGCTGAATGGTAGCTGCTTTTAGCTACAAAAATGCAGAAAAAGCTTAATATTTAAAAGAAAAGGTTTTAAAAAAAAGTATAAACAACAACATGTATAGCCTTGATGTCCTGAAATAGCTGAATAATTTAATAGTTGAATGGTTTCTGCAGCTGAAAATAGGCTGAAGGAGTTAAATATCAGATGTAAGTAGTAGTGAATGAATTTGTATTAATCAATCAATCAATCAATGTTTATTTATATAGCCCAATATCACAAATGTTACATTTGTCTCAGTGGTCTTCACAGTTTGTACAGAAATCAGTATGGCAATACGACACCCTCTGTCCTTAGACCCTCACATCGTACAAGGAAAAACTTCCAGAGAAAACCCACAGTTTAAGGGAAAAAATGGGAGAAACCTCAGGGAGAGCAACAGAGGAGGGATCCCTCTCCCAGGACGGACAGACGTGCAATAGATGTCGTGTGTAAATCGAAAAGATAATACATTTACAACATAGGTAGTCCAAATGTTTGGAAATGCATGTGTCTATAATAGGAAGATGAATCCACGAGGATGTCAGCAATCTTGTGGGAGTCATCAGGGAAGTAGTATGATGAGAGTCAGGCAGGACCGCAGAGACAGGTTCAGCCACGACTCAGGATCCCGGCGTATATATGGACACAAAAAGAGATTTGGGGGAAGCTGGGTTAATCGGAACATGAAAGTACACAGGTACAGACAGACAGAAAGTTGGAGTGTGGTGCCCCCCCCAACACTCCAAGCCTATAGCAGCTAAACTAACGTGTCTACATACATGCACTCCCTTAGGATAGGTTGAGGGAAAAGGATAGCAAGTAGGCAGTTCTAAAGCAGTTCCCTGTATGCCAACTAAGTGCTCTAGTCTTTGCAATAGGATATCATGGTCAATAGTATCAAATGCAGCACTGAGATCAAGCAAAACAAGAATAGAGACAAGTCCCTTGTCAGAGGCAATTAGAAGGTAATTTGTGACTTTAACCAGGGCTGTCTCTGTGCTATGATGTGTTCTAAAGCCAGACTGAAAATCTTCAAATAAATCATTGTTTTTTAAGTAATCGCATAACTGTTTTGCGGCCGCTTTCTCAAGAATTTTTGAGAGGAATGGGAGATTAGAAATAGGTCTATCCATCCATCCATCCATCTTCTCCCGCTTATCCGTGGTCGGGTCGCGGAGGTAGCAGTTCCAGCAGAGAGCCCCAAACTTTCTTTTCCCTGGCCACATCAACCAGCTCTGACTGGGGGATCCCAAGGCGCTCCCAGGCCAGCGAAGAGATATAATCCCTCCACCTGGTCCTAGGTCTACCCCTTGGTCTCTTCCCAGCTGGACGTGCCTGGAACACCTCCCTAGGGAGGCGCCCAGGTGGCATCCTAACTAGGTGCCCGAACCACCTCAACTGGCTCCTTTCGACGCGAAGGAGGAGCGGTTCAACTCCGAGTCCCTCCCGGATGACTGAACTTCTCACCTTATCCCTAAGGGAGACGCCAGCCACCCTGCGGAGAAAACCCATCTCGGCCGCTTGTATCCGCGATCTCGTTCGTTCGGTCATGACCCATCCTTCATGACCATAGGTGAGGGTAGGAACGAAAATGGCCCGGTAGACAGAGAGCTTTGCCTTCTGGCTCAGCTCTCTTTTCGTCACAACGGTGCGGTAAAGCGACTGCAGTACCGCTCCCGCTGCTCCGATTCTCCGGCCCATCTCACGCTCCATTGTTCCCCCACTCGAGAACAAGACCCCGAGATACTTGAACTCCTTCACTTGGGGTAAGGACTCATTCCCTATTTGGAGTGGACAGTCCATCGGTTTCCTGCTGAGAACCATGGCCTCAGATTTGGAGGTGCTGATCCTCATCCCAGCCGCTTCACACTCGGTTGCAAACCGATCCAGTGAGTGCTGAAGGTCGCAGACCGATGAAGCCATCAGAACCACATCATCTGCAAAAAGCAGTGGTGCAATCCTTAGTCCACCGAACTGCAGACCCCCTCCCCCCGACTACGCCTCAAAATCCGATCCATGTATATTACAAACAGGATTGGTGACAAAGCGCAGCCCTGGCGGAGGCCAACCCTCACCGGAAATAGGTCCGACTTACTGCCGAGGATCCGGACACAGCTCTCGCTTTGGGAGTACAGAGATTGGATGGCCCTGAGTAGAGACCCCCTCACCCCATACTCCCGCAGCACCTCCCACAGTAACTCCCTGGGAACCCGGTCATACGCCTTCTCCAAGTCTACAAAACACATGTAGACCGGATAAGCGTACTCCCAGGCCCCCTCCAGGATTCTTGCGAGAGTAAAAAGCTGATCCGTTGTTCCACGACCAGGACGGAATCCGCATTGTTCCTCCTCAATCTGAGGTT
>CALSBZ010045449.1:2366-16186 GCA_943591055.1 Gobionotothen gibberifrons | reverse complement strand
GCACACAGGCATCTTGTTAAAGTTATCTTATCTTAGCCAGCGCCATAGACGATATGATATATAGCGCTGACATAGCTCTCTCTTGGTGGAGGAAAACAATGGTGACATCACTTACGCGACTCTGGGATTTGTAGTCTTTCTAGTTGCGTATTTTTCATAGTCTTATATTTCAACAGTTTTAAGACAAACTGTGACTTTTTTTACATGGAAAGGATTGTTTAAGATTGACAAACATCATATGTGTAATTCGTGGCACAATTCAAACGGGATCAAAAGATAACCTTTTCCTCTCCATTTTCTCCATTGACTTCAATGTATATTTTTCCGCTTCCGGGGTCCCACGAGCTCCCTCGGAAGGGGAGGGACTTCGCCTCTCTATTGGAATGAATGGTGAAAAAAAACGTAGGGATCTTACAATTTCAGAGGCGTTTTTGTAGAAAAACTACGTCCTACGTTGTGGACCAACGTAGTTATTACACGTTTTTTTATGAGACTGGGTTGTGCTGACTGTAGTCACTGTGGTATAGTACTTTCTGTGAGGATATCTAAATATATCCAGAATGTCGGAACCCTTAATAAAGTCTAGTGTTATTCACAAGCTGAGCAGATTTGACATAAGCAAACGTCAGAATTAAAACTTATAATAAAAAAGAAACAAGTAACATAGAAAGTTATAGTCTTTTACAGGAAAATAACATGTTGAAATAAATTCCCAAAAATCATTAAGCTTGAATAAGTTAATCACTAATATGCAGTAGGAATAGTAACTATACACTGTGGATAATGGATGATTGCAAGGTTTATGATGTTCAGTTTAAACCAGTAGCCTACTTAAAAATGCCTACTGATGATCATGATTCTGTCTTCAGGTGCAGGTGGAGTTCATTGAAGAAAGAAATGTGGGGGTGGATTTATTTTTGGTCTGATTTGTTTATATTGTGAGCTGTGTGCTTTGGATCTGATTCTGAGGTCTCTACAATAAGCATAATTTAGGAGCATTTCACTGAAACATAACTAAAATCCTGGCGGAAATTGAATGACTCAACGAAGGATATATTGGGTTTTAGTATAGTATATATTTAACTCAGATTCTTTACACATTCAAAATAAATCCTGTTCTAAGGAAACCACTTGGGTCCAAGTCTATGATGATAAATCAACCTGGAAATGGGTAGATTATGAATTAAAAACTAAGATTGCCATCACTGATGACAACAGATTTCTGCAGTTTCCTGAAGTAAACTGGGTGAACAGAAGTCTATATATATTACAAAATAAATAAAGTGTCTGTTTCATCCTAATAATATCCCTTTCAACACTGCAAAGCCTGAAGCCTTAAACTGCCATTTTCCTGTTTAGCGAATATAGGCTACCTCTATGGTGCCAGAGGTTTTGGCCCGAGACATGCTATTGTTTTGCTGATCAGGGTCTGATAATAAAAATACAATGATGTGAAGATTAAAGAAACAATAACGCATAACATTATAGGTTCACTAATGTGATCATACTTTAAACTCAATAAATGAATAGCACTTCAATGAAAAATAATCGCATAAGTATTGTACTGCAATTTCATTTAATTGCATATTTATTTTTATTTCTTCAGTTGGGTTAGGGGTTGGGGTTACAGGGTCAGGGTTTAGAGTCCTTTGCACTGGCCTGCTGATTGTACATGTCAAATTTCAGAGGAAGTTACTTTCACCAGTTCTCACTTGACCCTGCATTGAGGCTCTCCACAGCTAAACTAATACTGAACCTAATATTTACAATCTAGTCGACTGTGGAGCACGCACCGGAGAGCGCCGGAAACACTTGAAACAGACTATTCCTACACAAGACCAGAGTAGTTCTTCCACCTCAAACTCTTCCATTAACACCCTGAGTAAGTTTGCAGCTGTATGTTTTACTCCACTTTGTTGTAAATAAAACTGCAGCAGCTTGACCACAGAGCGTGAACGTTGTGATCAGCTGATTTTGCGCAGTTCTCCAGTGTGTGCGCGGGGCACAGCACGTGCAAAGGGGAGTCTCCCTCCGTAGCCAGTAGTTGGCTTAGTTTTGGCACAATTCCGTTGTACACACCGACGTTAACAGCAGCCCCGTCTGAGCACACGGCACCAACTCTGTCGTCCAGTAATGCGCCTTCTGGAAAAGCTTCACAAGTCCATCGGTACGGTCGGTACGCAAAGGCTCTCTGGTTAGTGACACAAGTGACGTTACGCATTTCAGATGTTTGCCGCGCATGCGTACCTGCGTACCAGTTATGTGCACCCCTGCTTGACAATAAAGCCTTGTTTACGTTTTTAAAACATAGATTGTAGTTGTTCTCTTTTAGTCTTAATGCAAACAGAGAGCTTTGGTTCACACTCCAGTTAAGTAGGCGGCGGTAATGTACCGATTACCGAACACGAGAATTGCCATACGTCATTAAACAAGAAGAAGAAGACGCGGCTGCTTGTCTCACAAAAAATAGTCGTAGAAGAAGAAGAACACAAACACATGAGCTAAGTTAGCGGTTCTCCGGTGAGGACAATATTACTGTTTTACTGTGGCCAACTTAACAACTACCCTTACCTGTTAATTATTGCAAGTCATTCATAGCCAAACAACAACTGCTGTTTGTTATGCTTTGTATGCTAGCTGAAGTGCAGCCATGTTTTGTTGCTGTCATTGAGTAACTTTAGCAAACAAGGCTAAAGCTTTAACCTTAACCTCCCCTCTGACCCTAATATTTTTAGTTTGATAAGTAAGCTAACTTGTATTGGCCTTAAGTTGTATACGTTACATTTTCGTGTTTCATTTCATTTGTATACGCTTTGGTAATGTCTTTATAAGTTGCTAACAGTCTGATATTCCTCTTCAAAGTTGCTCTCTGATTGGGATGGATGTACATCAAGTGAAAGCTGCTGTGATGTGAGACCTGCCATGGACTGTCTGCAGAGAAGATCTCGTGAGGATTTAATGCACATCTGTTGACACGCGGTCAGTGATGGCTGTCAACTCCCTGCTGAGATGCTCCATCAGGTAACCCCATGGGTAACCCACGCTGCTGTGACGTGTGCATGGTGTATGCTAGAGCTGTGTCAGCTTCAGCCTCACATGTGTTGTGACATGTAAGCCTCACATGTCACAACACATTTGGTGATCCCAACGTGATGATTCTAGATAATAGTCAAGCCAGGATCAAGGAATGTCTGTATCAAATTTTAATAAGTGCATTCAAATGTTTGACAGACTGAATGTTCCCCTTTTCATTGACATAATGGAACCATATATTGTGTACACAAAACATTACTACAAACTGTATTAAACACTAATGATTAGAGTTTATTTATTGTAAGTCATTTATCAAATACAAATGCCAAACAGTTGTGTACATCCTCTGTAGTGTGCCAATGATCCAGCTTTCATCTCTAACTATTTCAACTGAAACCACGCAGGCTTGAAACTGTTGTTGAGACAAAAATACAATTGAGTGATTGCACATTGGCCTCTTCGTTTGCAATAAGCATTTTGTTTTTTTTATCGGGTAAACAATTGGTTGAAGAACAACCGATAATTTGATCAACAATCAGAATAATCTATATGTAAAACTGTGTGACAATACATACTATACTTCCATATTATTATAAAATGAGTCACCTTCCTGTGTCGAATGTACGTCGCTTTGGATAAAAGCGTCAGCTAAATGCAATGTAATGTAATGTAATGTAATGTGTTTCTGAGCAGGCTGCAGAGGAAGCGTGTAGCCACACATTTAGCCCAGCAGAGAGCGCTGTCGGGGGCAGAAGCTGTCACTGCTCTCAGACCCTTTTACTTTGCAGTCCATCCTGACTTCTTTGGTCAACACCCCATGGAACGGGTAGGTGTCTAGTATATTATCATGTTCTGTTGAAAAGATAACAACGCTAAAATCGTTGAACTGAGCCTATAAACGTCTGGTTCTCAGGGGTTTGGTGTGTATTTATCACATAGTTGATGTTTTTGGTGATGTTGGACGGAACACAAGACCAATCATCATCATGTAAAGAGGAGATTCCCCACACTGTGTAACACTGAGTGGTGTGTTTTACAGGAAGTCAATGAGACTTCATTGAAGAGGCTGAATAGCTATCTGGACCACCTGCAGAAGCCCGGCTCACACTCAGTCCGGCCAATGAAGCTCACTTTTTATGTCAGGGACACGAAGGACAGCAGCGATGTGCAGCCAGACCTCCTGGCCTCAGGTACACTTTCATGAATACTGCTCATAGTATTTAATCTATCTTTACAGATGTTTCACCTTCCGCCTGTCCTCAGGGTTCCGCTCAGTGAGCTTCACCCTGCACACATACGATGTCCTGAGCACGGTGTGGAACGTGTTGAAGTCCTGCAGCCTGCCCACTGAGCACATGAAGGATCTCAAAACAAGCGTAGAGACATCTAAGAGACCACCTGAGGGGGGGGTGCCTTTCTACAGACCTATTCGATGGCATAAGAGCTACTACAGCTTCACTGGATTCAAAGACCCTGAGCAGGAGCTGCAGCAGGCCAGGAGGGTGGAGCCCACTCTCATGTTAGTAACAGTGAACGCACATACAGTACATAACAAAGAATTCACTACTTCTTTGATACAAACCAAAATATGATAGAGTTCAGTCCAAACTGTTGTTTTATGCATTTTGTTTACCTATAGTTCAAACAAACATGGTACATGTCAATAAGCATAAGTATGTGTTTTTGAACTCCGTAAAGAGGCAGGCTAGCCGTTTCCCCCTGCTTTCAAGCTTTATGCTAAGCTAGACTAACCACGTCCTGACTCCACTCTCATCACAGACATGGGACATCTTCTCATCTCACTCTTGGAAAGATAATACATGTTTCTCATGAAGTAGAATAATGAAAGTAAAGTAACCCAAAGACCTAGGGGACCATTCTTGAATATTCTAAACAATCTGATGGACATGCATTTACCATTCTTGTAGCAAACTGTTTACATGTCCAGCATTTAAGGAGAAAACAATCATTAAGTAGAGGTATTTTTGCTTGTGTCTACCTGATGAATCTAAGTCCATTATTTACACTCTTTTAGCTCTGTTTTGGTCTTTTCCAGCTCAGTAGCTGCGACATGCTCTACTATGTTCACCCGCTAGTTTCTAAAGGCCAAGTCATGGTTTCAACAAGTAACTGAGTGCATGGACTGTAGCTTTATAGAGTTGTCGGAGTGGTTTCTTATTGCCTTTTCTTTGTCAGCTTGTGGCTGAGAAACAATGAGCCTGAGGCCACAAAGAAGAATACTGCTAGTCTTCCTCGGAGAGAAGAGCTGAACAGACTGAAGAATGAACTTAGTCGCAAGTTGGATCTGTCCGTCATCAGGTACACTCAACTCTACTCAGTATGATAGGAAACTGTAGTCCTGAACGATCTGAGGAGCCTTGTTCTTGCAAAAATGATTAGCCGCTTACCAAGAGAGTAACTGATGATGTCATTCTAATTTGGTTAGAGATTGAGCAGTCAGCAGTGAACCCTGCTCCTCTGCAGAGTATGATTTAAATGAAGCACGCACCACATATTAGAGGCAGATAATAGAAAATGTATATTATCATGTGTTTGTGTCATTACGACAAAAGAAATATTGATAGTATTTATCGGTCAATAATAGGAAGCCAAATTGCATCCATTGAGTTAAAGAGGCCCTATTAGGGGTTTTCATTTTCCTGTAGTGTTGGTTTCTGTGCATATCAATGGTCTGCAAAGTCCCCTCCTAAAACGCTTCCATTCGACTCCTTTGTTTACTTCTGTTTCAAAGTGACCTCACTATCTTATACTTGAGCTTATATTGGCTATCGCTCCAACACATTGTAGGTGAATATGAGGGTGAAAAGAGGTAGTATGAGAAAAATAAAGAGCATTGAAGCATGGAGACATGTCCCAGTAGAGACACTACATACTGATATGAACCTGAAAATAAGCATTACATGTCCTCCTCAGCTGAGGATAGTAAACTACAGATTATAAATCGTTTCTAAACCCACAAAATGTGAAATCATTGGTCATCTTATCAGTAACAGCTCCACAAAATCCATATTGTGCATCCCTAATCTAAATGAGTAGTAAAGGTTTTTATGGGGACTGGGCATGAAAAAGTAAGAAACTGTACGTTACCATGACAATGACATGAGTTGTGTGGTGCAGGTGGCAGCGCAGCTGGGGGGTGGCCCACAGGTGCTCTCAGCTTCAGAGTCTGAGCCGGCTGTCCCAGCAGGACCCCGGGGCCCTTAGGAACCTACGAGGTAAACACAGGCCCTGCTCTGATCTCTCCATTAAACCACCCACTCATTCATGGCTGCATTTCTGTCAGTGGGGTCTCCTGTGGGGTCTCCCTGTTTCTTAACCTGCCCTTTTCTAGTGTCTTAGGGTACATCCCATATCTCTTAAATATCATCTATGTTTTCCTCACTTGTGTCTTTTCTTAGTCCCTCCGCTACCAGGGATGCAAGGAAACCAAACGAGGAAACTAGGAAATGTGTTTTTAGAGCTGGAGTGAGGCGATGGTTTGGGTTGTGGCTTAAACAGCTGCAAAGACTTTTGGAGGAGTTTTTGACGGCAGACTTTCCTGCTGTTCTATTACTCATAAAAGGTCCAAAAAACCTGCACATGAACAATTCTCTGCATTTATTCTGTGTCCTGCTTATAGCGGCACGGGACCTTTTTCACCAGCAGACTGCATTTATATTATTTATTTTATTAAGAAAGTAAATGGTCTGTTTTGTTGTCCAGATGTCTTATTACATATATCACCTACGATACATTATTAAAACTTAGGAGTGCTGCACTTCACTTTAATCTGTCATCAAACAGGTTAAAGGAGAAGACGGAAATATGTGGCAAGAGCTGCTATGCTGAGCGCACATCTCCAGTTGTGTTGGCTTCCAATAAAGCTATGAAAGGTTTACGTCAAATAAAATCCACCACATGCTTTTTATTGACGCCCAAACCCTCATGGCAAACTAGAACAGAAGGTGTTCAACTGCAGTGTTATGCTGAACTGTTTTCACTTGGTTAGCTCTTACCAGCAAAACATGTAGAATTGGTGAACCTCCCTTTAACGGGCTGCTCCCCCCCCCCCTCCAGGACACACGGTTATGTTTGCTGACCAGTCGGGGATGAACGCCTCTGGACACATCATGCTGGGAACCATGGACGTCCATCACCAGTGGACCAAAGTAATGCAGCGCAGTGCTTCTGCTGCTCTGTGTGCTCCTCTGTGTGCTGACGCTGCTCTGTGTCTCCAGATGTTCCAGCAGCTGCCCAGCTACCACAGCCTGCTGCAGCAGAGCGACTGGCTGAATGAGAGGATCAGCCTCCTGCTGGGGGGGGACTCAGGTGGTCCACAAGGAGAGGCTGGGCCCCATCCAGCCCATCACCGAGCACTACAGCACACTGAACACTTTCCACAAGAGCCTGATATCCCGCCGCCTCCGGCTGCACCCCCGCAGCATGCAGGGCCTCAGCATGTTGTTAGAGAAGTAAGCTGTCACATGACCATAGAACGCGCTTTTGTATTTTGACTAGGTAGCACATCATGTGTTCTTTGTGTCAATCGCAGTGACCGCACTAATCCCAGTCTTCATGAGATGGGGTACTTCATCATCCCTACCACCTGCGACCCCCCCCAAGCTGCAGGTGTTCCTGCAGAGCCACGCCCCTGAGGCCAGGCAGCGCACCCAACGCAGAAACCAGTGAGTCAACACGCTTCATTTGAATGGATTCCAGTCACTCGTTGAGAGGAATCAACTGGCATTGTGTTTGAATCACTGCATGAAACCTTAATGTGCTGCCTATGGGGGGCTATACAGTGGTGCAGTGATGATGTCTTTTTGTAGGCCGACCTTGGAGATAGCATCGCAAGTGCTCCCTCAACAAAAAATAAGCTCTTTGGCAAACACACTTGTTAGCAACAGGACAGACGCTTCAGAAAGGAGTATTTACTGACGTATTTTACGTCTTAGAGCAGTGCTTCTCAAACTTTTTTCAGTATTGTACCGCCTTTGAAACATTTTCTCAGCCAAGTACCCCCTGACCGACCCGAACATTTGATAGAAAAAGCCTAACAATATAGTGATGTTCCCTCAGTGTGTGATTTATTAACTCCTTCATGCATGAATTACAACAAACTAAGGATATTTTCATCTTTGTGCAAGAGATGTTTTTTTTTAAACAGATTTTTAAGTAATATATGTTTAACCAACCAATGAACAAAATGATATATTATGCAAAAACTATAAAATACAATACACAAATATTATAATAAAATCCACTGTGGTGCCTGATCTGCAACTATACCATCCGAAACCCCATGAATATACAAGAAAACAGCATTAAATTAGCATTCTCTAATGTAGTGACCACAATGCATGAAAGGGTTAAAAAACAACGTTGTAACTGAAAACATTTGCAATTATAAACAAACTATGTAATAACACTGCAATGACACTATTTAGGAGTTGTACTGTAGGTCGTTAGCGGCCGATCGTGTACGACTTTTTGGCTTTAGCGATGAGAAGAGACACCGCACCCGAGGCCTCCAGTGCTTTGGCTGATGCTGTGGAGACTTTTCGCATCATCTCTTGCGAGGATCTGTACTCAGCAAATTTTCTCTTGAAAAACTCCAGTGGCTTACCAACATGACACAGGTGTTTGGTGCTGAGATGTCTCTGGAGGTGCGCTGGTTTCATCGAGCTGTTGGCTAGTTTCTCCCCACAGAAAAAACACAATGCCTGCCTGGGGCGGGTTGACGTGAATCCCATCAAAGCATACACATCCTGATATTGACGGCATTTTGTTTAACAAGCAGTAGCGCTGAGCAAAGTGACTAGAACACGACCACACACTTGTAAAAACAGAAGAACCAGTTAAGCACCAGAAATGCACAAGAACGGATCTTGAACCCTTGGTGGTTCTAGGAATATTTTATATAAAATTGTGTTAACTTATTGTACTATGATTATTTTTGTAATCATGCATGGTATTTTTTGAATTAACCTTTTTATTAATTGTTATCTCACGTACCCCCTGCAGTACCCCTAGGGGTCCGCGTACCCCCATTTGAGAATCACTGTCATAATGTGAAAATCTCTCCAGCTTGTGTTTCAGGCTTTTAACCAGAAACACATTAAAAAAAAAGTTCGAGACGAGGGAACACAAAATTGTATAACTCCAAGTCATTTCAGGACTCATTCCTGCACCACTTATCGCTGCTGCTCCATATCCTCTGCTGATCACTGCAGCTCATTCCACATTGCTGTGTTACTGACCCACTCCTCTGTGTGCAGGCTGCAGGCGGAGGAGGCGGCTGTGGTGAAGCTCTGTCTCCACAACCTGTCTCTGAGTAGTCTGTCCAAAGAGCCCAGTGTGAGCTCCAGCCAGATGATCATGTGCTGCAACAGGCTAGTGGAGCAGCGCTCTCCCCTCATGCAGGGCCTTCACATCTGTGTCTCTCAGTTCTATTCTGTCATGCAGGACGGGGACCTTTGTGTCCCCTGGGACTGGAAGAGCTGAGACTCGGTCCATGTGCTGGACCGGGTGTTTGTTACAGCTGTAGAACAATTCAACAGGATCTTTGGTTGGATGTGAGGTGCTGTTCAGTCTCAAGGGAAACCTTTATATGGTTAGTGGTGCAGGCGAATCCAAGTAGAGCTCAATGGTTCCCCACCTGAGGGTAAGGACCTCTCAATGACACGAAGAAGAAAGATACATTTATGCTGGATAGAATTCTGTGCTTCATCCATCCGTCCATCTTCTACCGCTTATTGGGGGAGGAAGCAGTTCCAGCAGAGGGTCCCAAACTTCATTTTCCCTGGCCACATCAAACAGCTCTGACTAGGGGATTCCTAGGCGCTCCCATGCTGGCGTTGAGACAAAGTCCCTCCACCCGGTCCTGGGTTTGCCCCTCGGTCTCCTCCCAGCTGGACGGCCTGGAACAGGTGGCATCTTCACCAGGTGCCCGAACCACCTCCTTTCTATGCGAAGGAGCAGGGGCTCTACTGTGGAGTCCCTCAGCATGACCAAACTCTCACCCTATCCCTCAGGGAGACGTCATCCACCCTCCAGAGGAAACCCACCTCAGCCGCTTGTATCCTCCATCTGGTTTCAGACATGTCTTCTGTTTTTCAGATTTTCTTAAATGTTTGCTTTTCTTCTTGAATACTGGAGAATTGTAACATTGTATCTTCAGGAATGATATCAAAAATCTAAACCATAGTGTTTGCCTAAACGTTAAGGTTTCGGAGGCATTAACTTGTGCAGTTTGAGTGAGTATTTTTAATTGTTGCATTGAGTGCACTGAGAAATGATGGTACTTTAAAATAAATTGTTTGTACAGAGTTCTCTGTTCTGATGCCCAATAAAACAATATAACTACATATTTTATTGTATTAATTATTAGACTTTAACTATATATTGCTCATTTAGCCTTTGAAACTTTTATTACATCCACTGTTAATCTACTGTGGACAGAAAAGACTGTAGTATAAGAGTCACACATGTTGTACAGTAAATAAAATTTATTTTCAATGTTCAGACAACACACTGATTCCTCATTTAAATGGAAATAAACAGTCCACAGTGAGCGCTGCTCTACTCGTCTCTTCAGCCTGCAGCGTCTGCTGCATTTCAAACGGCTCCTGGTGCTGAGGGGAAGTAGCTTTATAAATATCAAGGCTCCTCAGGGGGGTACTGTGTGTGGTGAAGTTTGAGAGGGGGGGGGGGGGTCTGGGTTGGCTGTAGAGGCTCATTTGCGCTGAACTTGTGTAAAGGATGAGGGCAGCTGGATGGGCTGGACGGGTTTCTTGCGGGAGTCTGGGGAGACCCTCTGGACCGGCGAGGGCAGCAGCTGGTTCCGTTTGATGATCTGCAGGGCCAGCTGGGTGTTTCCTGAGGGCGCAGCACACACACTTTTAACACACATAATAATCTAAGGAAATACCACTAATGGATAGGGCTGCATAATATATCGAAAAGTCTATTGTTATATCAACATTTAGGGTAGACGTATTGCAAAGACACCTTGACCTGATATCAATGATAGCCTATTCCATGTGCCATTCATTCACCCTCTGCATGGTAATATACTTGGCTATCAGATGAAGAAGAAGTTACGCTAGTGGCAGAGGCGGTACATTTACAGTTGATGAGTAGAGCACATGGATTTGAGCTGAAGGGAAAGAGACCAGTGATGAAATGATGTGGGATGAAGTAGAAGAGGAAGAACTGGTATCTAAATCACGCCTGTTTTTTGGAAGCCTATTGGATTCAAGAAAAATGACGTTTTATAAACCCACATTTTATGCAAGTAATGCCGGACACATGTGAAAACCAGCGGAGGTAACATGAGTACCTGCAGCCCCTGAGATGTGCCGCACCAGAGCGCAGTGCCGTTTCGCAGTTGGATTGACATCATTACGTTAAAAAAAGACAGTGTGACCAGAGAAAGGGTTTGTCATCATGATACCTGTCCTCACTGTCCAAGATCTTTGTCAAACTTTACAAAGTTATCAGATTTAAAGGATAAGTAAACATCTTTCTGAACATATGTTATTCCAAATGAAGAAACTAAATGTTTCGTTGATTTCAGTGTGTGGCATACCGTTCTGCAGCTCTAAGTACACTGCCAGCAGGATGGCTTCAGGTGGAATTTCCTTAGTGTTCACCATAGATGCAGCCTGATGAAGAAGAAAAGAGATTGTAACGTTTTAACTATAACTTAAAGGTGGGGTAGGTCCTTTTGGAGAAACCAGCTCGAGTGCGCTGGAATTTGAAAATACACAGCCGGAAAAAATCAACACACACGAACGCGCACATGACCAATGAGGGCACGAGATAAGTTTGTGCACAGATGGAAGGCTGACAGGCAGGTAGGCCATCCAGTTATTTTAGTCGGGCCGGCTCAGATGATTGGTCGTGCTTTTTACAGTGCTACGGCTTCCACAGATGACATTTTTGTATGGACTTTTTGTCAAAGCACTTAAGATATTCATTGCTATCGGGATGTTAAGAGCATTCCATGGAATATAACAAAAAGTGTATCTCGAGCCGGTTTCTCAAACTTACCTACCCCACCTTTAACATCATTTTTTAGAGAATGCACTATACTTAAGAGTTTTTTTCCTCCACACAACATACTTAAAGCCATCATATCGGCTGTGAATAGAAGCTTGTGAGGAACGAGGCAGAATAAAGCTGCCTTACAGTGATCAGCAATATGCTCTTTGCTCAGCTAGTTACTTTGGTTTCTATGGTTACCTGAAATTATTGCTAGTGCTGCTTCATACAGCGGCCATTTCATTGGTTGCGCTTTAAAAAGGGGAGTGGCATTCAATTTTGATATAATTTGAACGTTGAGAGCAGCATATTGGGGCAATCTGTAGGAGTCACGCACCACAGAGCTCCCAGGAAGTGACCAAGCAAAAGGTGGTATCATAAACAACTTCGGTATCATATAATGCCTTTTGGGCAGGAAAAGAGGAGAAGCAACTTCCCAGTATGAACACTTGAATAGCCCTTAATCATTAGGTCCTCAAAAGTTGTAAAACTCACATGGGTGGGAGGCGGGGCTTAATGATGGGGAGGTGGGGTTAAGACTGGGAAGCTGGGTTTAAGGAAAATGTAGGCATGCTCTTTAAGCCCAGATTTCCAGATGATCTGAGTATCTATCTACTGTCAGGCTATTTTTGACTTCATGAGACACTGAGCAACTTTCTGAGGGATAAACGAGGCCCCACCCCCAACACTGTATCCCCTTCTCTTGATACATCCACAGCTTCATAGAGGAGAAGGACGGCAATATCAGCACAGAGCCATTTTACCACTGATTCAGTGAAGGCAGATTGCTACACACTCTCTTAAACTTTCTGCATCATGTCTGTGTTGACATTTGACTGGTTTTGAAAACCATATCCATCTGGGTGAGCGGTCTCTGCTGCAGCAGTAACAACAACATGCCCTCACACAAAGCTCCAGAACTAACCTCAGAGGCACTGCTATGTTAGGCATGTTCATCTACTTGTGCTGCCCTGTTCTGGGATTGTGTTGCTTTATGCTAACTTAATTACTGTTAATGGTTTGTATTTGACCCCGACGAGGCTGTTGCGGGAGTTTGATGCACTGTGAAAGAAACCCTGACTGCTGCCTTACACAACAAGCTTACATTGCTGCACCTAATGAGTATATGCAAGTCATGTAGCTGTCGTCATGGTTACCTGATGCAGGCACTTGCGGGCCTTCTCGTACTCGCTCCTCAAACAGTAGGCGCTGCCCAGGTTGAAGAGCATCATGGCCCGGGCTGACGTCACACTGCTGGGGTAACACAGGGGGGTCTGCTTCCCTGCTGCACACACACACCACACACTTAGTATTCTGTATTCTGATGTCATTTGGAAAGGAATCATTCTTAGTGTTGTACATATCATTTTTGTTCAATCATAGATGAATTTCTGAATGTTTACTCACAGGACTCCACAGGCTCTTCTCCTTTGTCTGAACCTGTTGACGAAAACAAAGCCGAGCATTAATCCCCGAATCAAAGCAGTGTGTTCTGTAGAGGACAGTGGAGCGGCCCCTGACCTTGGTCCTGCTCGCTGCTCAGCACCCCCATCGACACGTCGCTCACGTTCTCTGGGTTGAGGTGTCCGATGGCGTCTGAGATCCTGTCCAATGAGATGAGGGCTTCAGCAGCATAGAGGTGACCCAGGAACCTGCACAGAGAGCAGAGGGCTGAGTGACAGGAGCAAACATGGCTGACGACCAGCTGATCCCTTCACTGATGCTGTGACTCACTTGAGTGA
>CALSBZ010045448.1:0-11710 GCA_943591055.1 Gobionotothen gibberifrons | reverse complement strand
CACACACACACACACACACACACACACACACACACACACACACAAAATCCATAATGCGCTGAATGCAATAATTCAATTCTGTGGCAGACAGGAAAAACAGATTCAGTCTTAGGGAGGGAAATTAGTCGATATTAATCGAATAAACAATATTACTAACCCATAAAACTAAATCTGTGTGCCAACAGTCTCTCTTCAAGCACCCCTAGTATGCTTTTAGGGTATTTCCCTTTCCTGTAGTTTGCTATATAGGTTTTTGTGCATGTTAATGGTCTGCAAAGGCTAAAATCCCAAAGTTTCTCTCCCACACACTCTTCCCCCCCCCCCCCCCCCCGACTGAAACGCCTCCATTGGACTCCTTTGTTCTCTTTCATAACATAGTGACATCACTATGTAACACTCGCACGTCTATTGGGTAGCGCTCCAACACGTTGTACGTGAGGCTAAGGGGCGGAGCCCCGCGGGACATCTCTAAGCGGTTGACCAATCACAACAGAGCCGGCTAACCAATCAGAGCAGACTGGGCTCTGGTTTCAGACAGAGGGTGAAAAGAGGTGCTGCAGCACGGCAGTCTGAGAACAATAAAGAGCTTTTTGAACATTAAAGCATGGAGACATGTCACAGTAGAGGCAGAAAAATGCAAATATGATCCTGAAAATGAGAATAATATGTCCTCAAAGGAAGACCCACACTTTATATACTTAGCCCTGTACAGTATGTCTAGTATGTAGGTATATGAAGTAGTGGAAAGTAACAAATTACATTTGACTCAAGTGTGGTTATTACCAAATTCACCTATAAAAGAGCCATTGTACATAATTAGAACTTTCAAACTTGATACTTAAGAACTAATACCAGCATTGTCCATGAACAGCCTAAAGGGTAAGCTCTTAAACTAATGGCTAGTTCCACAGAGCGGCTGTTTTTAAAACTTAAGTTTATTTCTGTGTTCTACCTCAAAGAGCTACTTAAATATTGAATGTGCAACCTCTTATGATCTTATTCTCTCAGTGGAGAGAGTGGTGACACATTCTCTAATTCACAAGCTTGGAAAGGAATTAGTTGATAAAGACTCTTTAGCTTGGAGACATTTTTAGAAATCATTTCACAAAATGATCAAACTGTAGAAAGGTCTGTAGAGAACTGAATTGTTCTGCCGTCGGAAATGGGCAAAAGAACACAGTGTTAGAAGAGCAAATTGAAGGATAAATGGTCCCTGGAAATCCTCCACGAAAAACACTGAAATAAGATTTTGATGAAAGGCTACAGTGTACATTTTATTTCAGGAATGCATTTCCATTTTGAGCTCACAAAGAAGCAAGAAGCCTTGAAAATCACTGTCTGTGTCCAAGGTAATCTCAACGAGTGTCTTGGAAATCAAGGCGAAAATAGAAACTACATTTGTCGTTTGTGTTTACGTCAGAATATCGGACACTTTGAAGACGGTTTTAATGATGGTAATTAGGTAAAGTGGTGTTTACGGGTCTCCTCTGATCGGTCAGTTTTGAAGGTTTACAGTGCACTAAAAACAATGAAGAAACATTCTCTTTGCCTTAAGTAGAGTTTGAATGTGTGGAGGGAGCCCGTCGGAAAGCTATCGATCAAAGTCCACTCCCAGCACTCGCGTTGTGGTCGAGCTGCTGATGGCGCACAGTGAATTCTTAATGAGCTCCTGAGCACCAGACGGTCTTACAGTTTCATCTGTCACCACGTCTGTGGAACCGAGCGTCATCATTATTTGTTATTTCATCTTTAGATATTCAACTAGGAACATTTCCCTTGTTGTTGTACATCAAGAAATACATTTGTAAGATCTACAGTTATGGATTACACTGAATATGTTGCTGAAACTGTTTCCAGGTCAGCTATATAACAAACGTAGGTGGGGTTGCATTGTTTTATCCGGGTTTTTTTTTTCAATAGTGAAAGAATTTGTGCATATCTATATTCCTATCAGAGGTGGGAAGTAACTAAGTAGATTAACTCAAGTACTGTACAATTTTGAGATACTTGTACTTTACTTGAGTTTCTCCATTTGATGCTACTTTGTACTTCTACTCCACTATAATTCAGAGGTCAATTGTGAAGTTTTACTCCACTACATTTATTTAATTCCTTTAGTTACTTTACAGATGTGGATGAATGATGTGAAATATAATCAAGTGTTAAATCAGACTTTAGTTCCACCTGGAGTAAATCCACAAGCTACCCTGCAGTATACAAAGTCATTCAAACTAGCTGCACCTTTACCAGCTTTGAGAACACTTTCATGATCAATCATTATAAAACATATTATATATATTATTCTGATTTTTATACTTTTATTTTTGGTACTTTAAGTACATTTTGATGCTAATACTTTTGTGCTTTTACTTGAGTCACATTTTGAGTGCATGACTTTTACTTGTAATAGAGTATTCCTACACTTGGTACTTGGTACTTTATACAAGATCTGAGTACTTTTCCCACCTCTGATTCCTACGGGTTAGTATGGGTTAGTAGTAGTAGTATGGTATGCATGTGTGTATTTGGGACTGTGTGAATTCAACAGAGGGATACACTGAATGAATAAAGGGTCCTCTTCTTTAGATCAATGCATAAGCATTACATGAAAGAGCAAGCCAAACTCATTGGAATGTTTTTATGAGGATTGCTTATTTTTCTTCATTGTAAATTGAATAAATGAAGTTTGTGGACTTTGATCAGACAAATCATTTTAAGATGAACAAATAGACAATTGTTTTTTCCGACGTAACATTTGTCCTCCCTCCTATCTGAACTCTTTGGTGTTGTTGTTTACTGTAAAGTGATTTATTTGCTACTGTATATGAGGTGCTGTCATGCTTCTCTGAGGAGGTTTTCTTCTTCTAGTAGAAAATAAAGGCCATACCTTTCTGGAGCTCCCTGAGGAGTGGCTTTCATCTCAGCTGTGCTTTTCATTTGTAACCCCTCTACTGTGGGTCTACAGGAGAGATGATAGAGGTCTTGGGAGCATGACAACTGATTTTCTTTTTGACAATGTTTTGTCATGGATCAAACTGTTGGTCACCGGACATTTTTCTACCTCATTGTAGTACTAAATGAAAGGTCAAAATACATTCTGTGAGGCCCTTTAGTCCACATCAACTCTAACGCCCAAGTGCTGGATGGACGAATCAAATCAAAGCTAAACTCGATCATCGCTAGGCTCTGCTGCCTGCGAGCGCCACAAAAACGTTCAGATGGGTAGAACTTTTTAATCAGGCACTGGAAGAGCTACTGAAATGTTAAACACATCATATTAAAATGTGGCATCAAAGATGATTAAGAATACAGATCATGCATGGGTATACAGCCTCTGCAGTCTCATTTCTGGACAAAATTAAGAAATGTTTTACATTAAATTCAGCATTTAACTGTTGGCTCCACCAGCAGGGCAGCTGTTGCCCGGACACAGATCTCATCACTCAGCTGTGTGCCGCCGCGTCATGCTGAGGGCGAGCTGTAGTTGTTGGATGTTTCTCACACGTACAGCACCCCAGATACTGGCCTCTCTCCAGTTAAGGTCTTATGCAGGTTAAGCTGTTTACACGCATCTTTGATACCCTGTGAGCAAGATTCCTTTAACAGGGTATCTCAACGCACCAGCACCGCCCCACAGAGAGGGCTCGCTTCAAAAATAGGTTTGAAAATAGAAACAACCAAGACTCAGAAATAACTGGGACAGTGATGTTGTGTTGGTGCAGATGGTGGAAACCAAAGTAAAAAGAGTGGAGAGTGGTGAGCAGTGGTTCATAAGATGCCCCGCCCCCTTAGCTTATCACGTACAATGTGTTGGAGTGCTAGCCAATAAAAACATGTGTTACATGGTGATGTCATTATGAAACAGAAGTAAACAAAGGAGTCCAATGGAGGCGTTTCAGGCATTGGGAGGAACGGGTGGGAGAGAAACTCCCTCTGGAGAGAACTTTGGGATTTTAGCCTTTGCAGATCATTTACATGCACAATAATCTATATAACACACTACAGGAAAGGGAAAACCCCAAAAAGCATAATAGAGCCCCTTTAAAAACGATAGTATTTATGACACTAAAGTGTTATAAACAAATCTGAATGAGCGATTGGCAGTAGTTGAAAGTTTCAATCATTTCTAACTTGTAGCTAACTATTTAAACGTAATGCGTGCACTTCGCTCAGCATCAGCCAAACGGCTCGCTGCACCCTCGCTGCGAGGGGGACCCAAGTTCCCATCAGCAAAAACAAGTGCGTTTGCTATCCTGGCTCCAAAATGGTGGAATGAGCTCCCCATTGAAATCAGGACAGCAGATAGCTTGCACATCTTCCGGCGCAGACAAAACTCATCTCTTTCGACTCCACTTCGAGCGATACAATTACTAACAAAGAATTACTAACAGCACACTTATATACTAACAAAGGACTGGCTCCTCTAAAGCCAGTTGAGTAGCACTTGAAATGTTTGGCTCTATGAAACCTGATGTACTTATATGATTCTGTTTTCTTCAAGGTTGTATCTTCCTGGTCGAATGTACTTACTGTAAGTCGCTTTGGATAAAAGCCTCAGCTAAATGCAATGTAATCCTACAGCTGACTGGTTGATGGGCAGCTAACTGGTTATTGTAAATGGCTAATATAAGCAGAATTACAATTGACGCTGTTATTTGGCTGCCAGCCTCCTTCTCACGTAGCTAAGCAGTAGAGCCATCCCTCGTGGCCCTAACCATAATTTCTTACACAAGCATAAACAAAGGTTACGTAAAAAGGTTTTCCCTTCATTTCATTAAGAACCAAGTTCAACAAAGAACATATCCTGGAGGTAAATAAGCTTTCGATAAAGTTAAACTATTGTAAGTGCTACTGGATTGGCTTCATTAAGCAATACTTTTTTAAGTTCTACGAACAAAGGTGACATTTTCCTTTTCGGCCAAGATGCAGTATAGGAACAGGTTGGTATTGAAGTCTGCGATGGAAAATGTGTAGACTGCTCTGGATATCAATGGGGAGCTCGGTTTCACCATTTGTGAGCCAGGATAGCCAACATTCATGATTTTGTTGAAAGGTCCCCGGCACCCCCCCCAAGTGCTTTTTCATTGACTCAAACATATTACTAATATTCATTGGTGCCTAATATTAATACTTTAGACAACACTGATTATTTGTATAAAAACAGGGCAACAATTTAGCACACCTTAACCATTCATTATCAAGGTTTCATAGTGAATATAATCAAATCAATATAAATAAAAGTTGTTTTTGTGTTGAGTTAATGAGCAAGTCATAACTGAGCCTCACCTGTCTCTCTGTGAGCTGAGGAAGCAGACCAGGTGGCACGCCCAGAGCAGGGGCCCCGCATAAGTGCTGAGGGCCGTTAAGAAGATGGCCGGTGCTTCTACGTAACTTTCCAGTCCAACGAAGCCCACTGAAATGTCCACGGTGGCGATGTTGTTCGAATTGCCCTGCAGGAGAAAAGAGAAGTCTAATTTTAGCATCTGTATATGGAGAGAAAAAGGAGCACACAAAGATCTGTGGGTGAAGCTTTGTAAGCATTTTAGCACTCTGAAGAAGCAGTCCTTTGTCATCATTACGCTCAGCGGCTGGCCTCTTCCCAGCGGCCCAGTTTGTGTTTCCAGTCTCTGACCGGAGCCGACTCTGCTCTCTGGAGCCGGCTCAGGTTACTGTGGAGGTGGGCACACACGCTTTGGTTTTTAAAGACCCAACATTTCTGGCGTATTTAACTTTCTCAACAATTTCCAGTATCCCTTGAACGAGCCAAATAGGCCTGAAGTAAACTGAATATCCAACTTTTCTAACCGTGTGTTATTTATTACAGTTCAGGAGTTTCATCTGAAGCTTTAGAAATTGCCGCAGAATTTATAGCCACAATATAAAGGGTATTCGGTTGTGCTAATGTCAGTTATATTTAGATCAGGAAAATATGCCTTTGCTCAAATGTAATAACATTTAGGAGATAAGGAAACATTTCATAACCTTGAATAATTAATAATTGTTATTATGAGCTTGTTTTATCTGAGGCTCAACCAGCATCTAAGAGATTCATTTTAATCAAATATATAAAGTGGTAGTGGTCAGTCTTTGGCTACTGCAGATCATCAAGTTAGCATTTATTATTTTTTATTTGACAGGACAGACTCTTTTAATCCAGTAAAAACATTATTAGTGAACCTAGTTATCCCTGGAAAATATTTTCAGCTTTTTATCAATGGACAGACAGACAAAGTATTTCATTTT
This sequence comes from Gobionotothen gibberifrons, assembly GCA_943591055.1. Classification (NCBI taxonomy): domain Eukaryota; kingdom Metazoa; phylum Chordata; class Actinopteri; order Perciformes; family Nototheniidae; genus Gobionotothen; species Gobionotothen gibberifrons. The sequence continues at coordinate 5,467 of CALSBZ010045448.1, read as the reverse complement.
TACATTTGATCTGACTTTAGGTTGGAGCATTCAGGTTGCTTTACATTTTTCATTGATTAGGTCCATTGGTTCTCCGCTATTTTTTATCCCTAGCCTTGATAATGCTTATTTTACTGTTTAAATTATATAGATTTCATGTATATGTATTCACTGAATAGGCAACTGTGTGAACTATGTTGAATGCACAGCCTTGATCTGATTTCTAAACACTAATAAGGGTGAATATCTTTCATGTATCTTGACATTGAAAAAGCTTTAGGACAAGTTGATTTTTTTCTCCATATTATGTATATCCATACATTTTCCTTCTATTTTGACTTGTTAATGAATGTTTGGTAACAGTGTAGGGTCCATGGTGTATCAGTGTGTTGGCTATTAAATGCACTTTTTTGACCTTTGTGCCACTGAGCAACTTTAAAGGAACGAATGATGACCCGTCTCCAACGCTATGGGGGCATTCTCATGAGCCAACATGTGACTTGAAACATGTTCAATCCCATGTTTTCTGACTTAAACAGTCAAACAAAGAACGACTAAGTTGTCTTATTTTAACGTTTGTGGGTTGGTATAGGAACTCAAGGTACCTCAAATATATTCACACAAGCACTAAAAGAGAGAGTTTTTCATATTATGTAACCCTTTAAAATGTGCTGGTATGACTATATTCAGTGTATTTTCCTTATCTTTTGAATGCTATTTTCCGATCGGTAATACATACTGTCCTTACAAAGTGGTCCCTAATCAATCTCTGAAAGTCCTCTGATTGGATGATTGAGGCTTGTTGAGATGCTTCTTTGATATAAGATGAAAGTCGTTAAGTAGAGAAATATTTTCAGTATTAAGGGAGAGAGTGTGTGAATTCAGGTTATTGAAATCAAACACGTTCTGTTCAGACAGATCCATCAACCTGAGCCGCAGAGCAGCAGCTGTGAAAAACACTGTCATGGCTGAGAACATTCAAATTGGTTTATTTACAGTATTTCATTTTGACAGTGTTTTATACTTAGCAAATTCAATTTCCATGTGCGTAACAGGTGGTAATTAAATCTAAAATCCACTGCGTGCAGGCATATTTAAAGGAAGAAAAAACTGGGAATCAGTGGAGATCAAGGACGTCTTTCTTGTTCATTTGGAAAGCAGTGATGATCCATGAGCAGCAACACTTCAAATAGTTCTTTATTTTCCTTCTGTGCACACAACTTTGATCACACAGCTGGCTTCATTTTCTACAAACAGTGAATATCAGAGAGCAGGTTGGGCTGCATATGGACATTTTCTACCAGCTTTCTTGCTAAAATCCTGCTGTGATCGTTAATATATATACAAATATGACACTTGTGGAAAAGCAATACTGCCTGAAAAGTTGTATTATTGAGATTCAGACTGAAGTGATTATTTAAAAGTCATGTTCATTAACCTTAAAAATGTCTTGCCAGAAATTTCCTCCGTGATTTGAATTTGGAACCTGGAAGTTCAGGTTTGATTTGGAGCTTTAAAGACATCTTTGTGATGATTCATATTTGATACAGACGGTTGCTCAGTTGTTTCTGATTTCATAACCACGATGCGACTTGTGCTTACTCATGTGGCAACACAAAGTCATTGGAGAAGGATAAACACCTCCTTTCTGCTTTACTGACCATCTGGTTTTGGGACGGGGGACGTATTCACAGACAATCCACAGCCAGATCTGACGCATCCATCACTTGATTTGATCACGACAGCTCAATGCAGACGGGCAAAACTTCTACAGTGAGACCGTTCAACTTTTTTTGGTGTCTGCATCTGAGGTTACTTGGAATATTTCCCAAAATCCTGTTGTGCTTTTTTGTTTTTGGCTGCCAGACAAGGCTCTCTGCCAATATTTAATAAAACACAGCAGCAAAAGCAACTAAAGCCGTTTTCAGACAAGGGAACCTTTTCAGAGTTCTAAAAATAGTTAATAGTCGAAAAACAGGAGTGAAAAGAGTGGTGCAGTGATGATACGAAGGGGCCGACCTGGAAGTTGGCATCGCCAGGGTTCCCTCAACGATAACTAATGGGATTCTTCCATTGGATTATTGCAGAAAATGAGATCTGTCGAAAACACATGTTTATGATACCTACGTGTTTTCTTCAGCTTGATTATTTTTCTCATGTTAACACCAATTTTACGCTTTTTGAAGCGTGAAGGCATCCGCCAGAAGTAAAAAGCTAACATTAGGCTATAAACAAACTACATGGCGGTCGCATGACTTTACATCAACAATTCTTCAATAAAAGGTAGATAATGTTGGGTTGGGCATGATGGGGTTTAGACACTTCTTAGGCATGGCCGTTGAAGACACAGAGAAGCCCCTGACATTCACCAGTGGGGTATTTACTGACTTTTTGGGTCATAGAACATTTTTTGAATTTTTGTTAACCACAGACCATATGTCAGGCATCTAACTTAAAACACATTAAAAAACTGTTGATTTCGAGACAAGAGGTGTTGATTTTGAGACAAGAAGTGGTGAAATGCTAACTCAAATTTGGATTTAGGATTTATTCCTGCACCATTCTTTGCAGCAATGAAAACCACCTTTTATCAAAAAAAAGATATTAGCATTGTTAACAAAAGAAAACACAAACAAGTACAAACATCAAAAAGGAAGAACAGCGATGTTTGAAAAGTTCTGTTTTCATGAGCTAACAACCAGTGAGCTTTAGAACGAGCGAGAGGTGCTGCTCAGCTAGCTAAACCAGTTAGCGGAAATCCCACCAACCGAGTAGGACAGCTGATTCAAAGTGAAATAAACCAAAGCTTACTGATAATGACTGAGCTTGTTTTGGTTTGAATGATTGTAGCAGAGTTGTTTATTCTATGCAGTTTAAGTAAAAAAGCTAAAAGAGCTAGCTGGAACATAGCAAACCCCTCAGCTTACCCCACTTTACAGTTCCCAAATCGCTGGAAATCACTCAGCTGTGTGGTTCCTCCCTTGACACCTTATGTTGGACTCTTCTAATGTCCTACTGCGCTGATAAATTAGGAACAGAAGCTCAGTGATCAGTTCTAATTGCTGTGTTATTATTCAACATAATTTGATTGTTCTACATGACACCAGTTTTTCTTTGGGAGCTGCACATTTTAATCACATGTGGCAGCTTTACAGATCCATTATGGTTACAGCTCCGTTATTACTCAAAGGTCTGTAATTACATGCCTGGGCGCCGGGCTGAACATTTTCTGGTGGCATTCTACTCCCGAGCCCATCACAGTATTAATTACCCAAGAGGTGATGAGTGTTATTAAAATGTTAGCAATTTGGAAGTTCATTGTTGACAGAAATACAGATCTGATAACCAAATATTGGTGAGGTTAAAAAGACAGGTACTACCATATTAGGTACTCATTGCTCATGTTACGTTTTCACAGGAAACAACAAAAATTAGTCCAGCTGGCTGTCATCCCAGTGCTGCGTGAAAGTAATATCATTTACACACAAGCACTTTCACTGCCCCGAACTGCACCTAATGCTGTTTCTAACACTTTATCAGTGGCGATAGCTTCTCTAAATGTTGCTACACTCTGTGTCAGAGAGCTAAATTAGATGTCTCTTACAATCAGACAAAAAAAAACCTACTTACTGATTTGTTGTCCCCTGAACTCTCTTTTGTAAATACAGGTCATTTGGGCTCTGATTAACATCTTCACACTTCTGCACTTATGGAGTCAGCACCAATAGGTATCACACTTTGTGAAGTGGTTGTAGCTTGTACACTGTTAATGGTTGGGTGATTGATTTTTAAGGGGAACACTAAGATTTACTGCAGCGAACATTTTACTGGTCTGGACTTTAATCAAAGTTTAGAGGAGGTGGTAAGGGTTTGGAATTTACCACCTAACATTTAGAAGAAAATAGATCATTACAGTTACTTTGATTGAATCAAAATAATCAGTTTTAAAGTTAAAAAGTCAAACATTTGGGGATTACAGACGTTGGCCATGCCAATGGTGCGATCACATGCTTCTCCAATGGTCCCATTTCCTGAGTTGGAAAGTAATTGTTCTGACTTCAGGGTGTTCATAACCTTTAAATTATAATGTGGAAACAATGCTACAAAAAATATGAGCTGTAATTTATTGCTCTGAGCATTTAAACAAAACGTTGCTGGCTATTTCCACTTAGATGTTTAGTTTGAGGGGGATTATGCGCTCATTTTGCTAAATATTGCGACATCACATGTATGCAGAACAAATGCACCATCTCTCAAGTATCTTTTTTGTAATCCAGCTGATTAACAGACAAACAAACAGACAAACCAAGCCAAAAACATGACCTCCATGATAAAGGTAATGAGAGCAAAGATATACCAAAACAAGCGATAAAGTAAAGTGGGAAGTGGGTAGTGTGTGTGTGTGTGTGTGTGTGTGTGTGTGTGTGTGTGTGTGTGTGTCTGTGTCTGTGTGTGTGTGTGTGTGTGGGGGTAATTTCTCACCCACTATTAGAAAGTATACAGTATACTGTAAATAAGTAATTTGTGGGGAAATGCTTTTGAAAAAAAAAAAAGAAAAATATTTTGATGCCGTTATCCCGATTTATATACATAGAGTTTATTTGACTTGATAAACCGCCCACAAACAGGCGGTTAAGCTCAGCTATCCCTGACATCATTATGGTTGCTCACCTGAAAGTAAAAGAAGGCCTGTCCGAACCAGTAGTGCATGATGGTAGTTTGTGCCGCGTCGTAGTGGAGTTTCTTCCAGATGAACTGGGCCATGAGCGTCTGGATCAACAGGCAGCAGCAGAGGACCGGCAGGTTGTGAGCACGAAACAACAGCGTCACCAACAAGACCAAGCCACTGTAAATCTCCCATAATCCCCTGCTCTTCAACCTGGCATCTGATGTGATGATCTGGGACCGCAGCAGGTCTTTGGTGCCCGTGAAGAGGATGCCCAAGATGAAGACGTACACAAAGCGCGCCTCCATTGTTCCCCTAAAAGAGAAGGATCACACACTGTGTCACTTTTTGCATTCAAGCCGCTATTGATTTTTTTCTCTACAAAACTCCAAGTTCAATATTCAAGTAATTGTGCTAAGTGACTCTAGGAGAGGGACTCTGGCAGCCTTGCTGTACCTGCCCATGCATTGAGCAATTAAAAGCAGACAGATTTAGTTTTTTGGACATGAGGAAAATAATTGAATTCAGACTTTATAAACTGGAGGATAAAAGGAAAAGATGCTTCTTATCAAATTAAAGGTGAAAACTAAAAAGATGAAAAACAACAGAAGAGAACAAAATGAGGCTAATTAACACAAACAAAACAGCAATCTTAATACATCAAATGCACTAAAGCATAAAGCCTTCAAAAGTGTTGAAAACAAGACCGCAGGTCTGCATAAATTGTCTCTGATGCTGATATTGAAGAACACGTTCTTCAATATGACAAATATGACAGCATCAGTACCAGCAGTTAGGAAATAATGCTGTAAAAGCTCAAAA
>CALSBZ010045447.1:0-38605 GCA_943591055.1 Gobionotothen gibberifrons | reverse complement strand
AGTGAATGCCCCGAGGAAAACTGACTCTCCCACACATCACTCTGTCTGTTGTACGTTCGCCATCGTTATGATTGAGAAACGTGCTATTCATATATTTCTAGTGCATTTAAGGTCATATTGCTTTTTAACAACTATTCCTGAGAGCAAAGTTCTCTTTTTTTGTATCACAAGTTGTAAATAGAAAGGACAACAGCCAAGACTACTCCTTAATGCCACAACATGTTTACACCAGCTGATTTGTAATGCTTAACACTTTGTAATTGTATTCTTTCTTCTGTATTAAACCTCTGTGAAAGGCATAATCTGTCACATTATATCCACCATGACAAGGCTGCGGCAACAGTACGTCTGCTTTCCTTTCTAGATATTATACACTCCCAAGGATAAAGGTTACTGTCCCTTTAATTTAGCGTTAGACAACACAAGAGTTTCTGTTTACAGGAGTTGTGAATATTACAAACTTCTTTCAATTATAGGTACAATTCTGACCCAAATCAGACATTAAACTCTTTTTATCGGTAAAAACGTCTCTCCGCTGGCATTGCCATTGTGTTTCTATGGAGGAAGCTACCTTCGGCATCGCCCAACATGTTTGCCGAGCTCTGCCCTTAAAGTTTAAGTTATTTCATTTTTTACCACGTGTACTGCTTACCTTTTGACGCCTACCAATCAGATGACAGACGTTATTAGCACAGAAGGTATAGAAAGAAATCTTAACATGCTTACAGCTGGAAGACTCTGCACCCAACTGCACAGTGAGCAAAGAGTCAAGTGTATATCATGTGAATGAGATTCAGGCCCAATTCCAAACAGACCCCTACCCACAGAGGGTCCACTAATTAAGTGCTGTTCCAAACCAATCAGTGGGGACTGGGAGTGGGTTATGGAGCCCTCCAATGGCAACTCTGCATCGGTCCTGACTAACCACCAGGTGCAACGGCGTTTGTGTCCGTCATGGAAACATTTGCTAATAAACTGTGCAAAGTTAAAGATGTGTAATATTGCCATGTTGATGTTAACTTGAAAGTTACATTAATTGTATTTATTATAACTTATTTTCACGTGATATACAGTATATCCGTGTCTAGTCTAAACGGTATTTCATATTTATAGGGACTGCTGTAAAGCCAACCAGGTAATAAACATCAGATCTGGAAACAAAAAGAAACGTACAAAAAACTGTATTTACAACCTTCACCTTAAAGAAGAAGCCTCATTCAGCGGAGAGTGAGACTACAGATGGAGTTCACTGCTTCACGGAGTAGGAGTGTGTGGGGGTCGGTTTGGAATTTGGCCTTTTTTTTTTTCTTTTTTTTTTTTTTTACAGTTGGCTTGTCCCACTTCAGTTTGTTAATTTGAAAATGATTGTCTTTCTGATATCAGAAAACTGTGCTTGTTTTCTTAGCTCTGGTTGGACGGATGATCAGTAAGCTACATAAGCTTTAAATTCATGTCAGCGAGATTGACTGCAGACTTAACGATGAGTGTAAATCTGAGTCTAAAAGCTGAAGCTACTACAAGGTTAAACAAGGCTCTTCTTCTAAAAGGCTTACTCGACAAAAAATCATTTTCCAACCATCAATAATTGATATGCTCAAAAAGGTCCCAAATTGAAGCTTAAAAGGAAAAGTGCTTTCGATTATGTGGGCAATTACATTTAGTTTAATTTACATTTCAGGCATTCAGCTTTTTCTTTAATTCACAGAAACTTCAATACAAATACTTGGGGGGGTATGTCATTTTGGAGAAACCAGCTCGAGTGCGCTAGAATTTGAAAATACACAGCCGGAAAAAATCTGCCTCTTCCTTCAGACTTCCTTACAGAGCCCCTCCTCCAACACACACAAACGCGCACATGACCAACGAGATAAGTTTGTGCACAGATGGAAGGCTGACAGGCAGGTAGGCCATCCAGTTATTTTAGCCGGGCCGGCTCAAATGATTGGTCGTGCTTTTTACAGTACTACGGCTTCCACAGATGACATATTTGTATGTATTTATAGTCAAAGTATTTAATATATTCATTGCTATCGGGATGTTAAGAGCATTCCATGGAATATAACAAAAAGTGTTTCTGAAATAAATGATATACCCCACCTTTAATATCTGCATTTTAATTAACTTACATTCATTAATATATGTCCAAAATTAGGCCTTAAGAAACAGAAAACAGAAAATAAAAGAGTGGAAGGAGCTACAGTGATAAGTGGTTTTATTCCATTTCAGTACAAATGAAGGAGGAAAGAGAGCATTAAGAGCTAATGAAGTTTGGGAAATCAATGCTTCTTTAAAGGAATTACAGCCTGAGGAAACTGAGACTTTTAATTATATTCTTAGCAAACATGAAGAGATTAACCATTGAGAATACACCATTTTATATGACTTGTATCTATTGATCCCAGTACCCCTCATCATTATTTAAAGTAGCTTCTGGTCATATTTCCAAACTACAAGGGCTCAAAAGCTTTTAGAAAATCTTTTCCTTCACAATCATGACATTGCAAACACCCTTCTTCTCAAGAGAGCGCTGACACGAGGTGAAGGGACGCTGCAGCAGAATGAAGTCAAAGCTGAAAAGTACGACAGGATAATAGCTGACCCTGAAGGAGTTGAGCAAGTATTGGACATGTATTATTAATCAGTGTGTTTTGTGGAAACCTGCTCCAGCGTAGGAAAGGAGCAGAGTAATATGCTCCATACAGCACTATTCTTTATTATTCACATCTCCCCGAACAATGTGGCAGGGATTGTATTCATCATGATTTTATGCAAAGGAAAAGGGGAAAATCCTGGTCTGGATTTGATTGTATGCGAGGACAGAGATGGATTTCAGCTGCCGGGCTTAGTTGTTAACTCCTGTGGAAAAAAACGGCTTTATGTTTGTGTTTACAAAAAGTACCATGCCTTTTCTTAAAGAGGACGTTTCACATCTGATTTGTATTTAGTGTCTCTATTGTGATATGTTGTCATGCTTTAATGCTCAAAAAGTGCTTTATTTGTCTCATACTGCCTGTGCTTCAGGTTGGATGGCCGGCTCTGTTGTGATTGGTCAACTGCTTAGAAATGTCCCGCCCCATAGCCCATCACGTACAGTGTGTTGGTGCGCTAGCCAATAGAAGTGCGGGTTTTACGCAGTGATGTCACTAAATTACGGAAGTTAACAATGGAGTCAGGGGGGGGGGAGTGTGTGGGAGAGAAACTCCCTCTGGAGGGAACTTTGGGATTTTAGTCTTTGCAGACCATTTACATACACAAAAACCTAAATAACACACTACAGGAAATGGAAAAACCCCAAAAGAATAACAGGGCCTCTTTAATACCATGCTTCCCACAAAGAAAGCAGGAACCAACAGAAAGGAATCTTGTTGCTTCGACAAATTCTGACGCAGAAATCCCTCCTTCATGTCTGAGCTATAAAGGCTATTTGCTGTTAACGCCATTTCCCCAATTGCAGCCCCACCAAAGTGGCGGCAGTTATTTCAAGTGTCTCCTGATTGTAGTTCACCAAACAGCACAGCTTTGCACCATTACATTCCTAAACGTTTCATGTCATACTTAAATTAGTCATTCAGCTAAAAGGGGGATTACGTAATCCATTTTCCAAACAAGTGAAGATGGCACTATGCAAAACATTTTGGATATTCAGTCTAGAGGGAGATTAAGTTCCAGGCTACAGAAGGTGTAATAGTAAAGTCATTATTAAACAACAAACCTCTTCAGAAACAAATGGCCATTTTCTATGTAGGAGTTTGTAAAAGTCGTTTTCCTTTAGCATTCTGCTGTTCAGACCACCGAGCAAACACCAAGGTCGCAGCAGTCTTATTCCAGAACAATAACAAAGAAGAGGCCAAAGTTGTCGAGATGATAATAGTGTGCAGCTGTGTCTCCAGCAGAGCACATTTATCACCAAGAACAATGGATAAGAGTTAATTTCGTTTTGTTGAGATTACATGTGGTCACGAGAATTTGAGCCTCGAAACATTACTACTGTCAGATTAATTAAACAAGGCGGGTCATTAAACATTCATTAAAGCAGATTCAGTAATGCGGTCATTAATCAACGGATCAAAGTATATCCAGTCAGGTACATTGAAAATCACTATACCTTAAAAATATGTACGAAACAGCATTACTCTCAAGCTGACTTACTCTGGTGTTGCTTTCATACCTTATACTTTATCATGACTTTATTTAAATAATAATAATAATAATAATAAATGGAATTTATAAAGCGCCTTTCAAGGGACCCAAGGTCGCTGTACAGGGTGGACAGACAACACAAAACAGACAGTGAGGAGCGAACAAACAAGAAAACAAATAAGGAAGCCAGGGGACCAGGAAAGGGCTAGGGTCCGAAGGCCATGGTGAACAGGTGGGTTTTGAGAGACGATTTGAAGATGTCCAGTGAGGCAGCATTCCGGATTTCAGGGGGAAGTGCATTCCAGAGGGTGGGGGCAGCAACACTGAACGCCCTGTCACCCACAGTACGAAGGCGAGAGCGGGGGATGGAGAGGGGGCCCGTGTCTGAGGACCGCAGACTCCGAGAGGGGGTGTAGGGATGTAGGAGGTCTGTTAGGTACTGGGGGGCGAGGGTATGGAGGGACTTGTACGTGAGGAGGAGTGTTTTGTAGTGAATCCGGGACTTGACCGGCAGCCAGTGGAGGTGGATGAGGGTGGGGGTGATATGTTGCCATGGTTTAGTGCGGGTGAGAAGCCTGGCGGCAGAGTTCTGGACATATTGGAGCCTGGCCAGGGATTTGCTGGGAACCCCGGACAGGACTCCATTGCAATAGTCCAGACGGGATGAGATGAAGGCGTGAATGAGTGTTTCAGCCACAGAGTCGGAAAGTGAGGGGCGGAGTCTGGCAATGTTTTTGAGATGATAGAAGGCGGATTTGGTGATGGATCTGATATGAGCCTGGAAAGAGAGGGTGGAGTCCAGGATGACTCCCAGGTTGCGGACTTCAGTGGACGGGGAGATGGAGCAGCCGTCAATGGTGAGAAGCAGGTCACCGACCTTCTGGAGCTGCGCCTTGGGAGCCACAATCATGAGCTCAGTTTTGTTGCTGTTGATTTTTAGCCAGTTGGATGACATCCAGTTTTTGATGTCCTGGAGGCAGTTGACAATGGAAAGTGGTGGGAGCTGTGTGGACGGTTTGGTGCAGAAATAGAGCTGTGTGTCATCGGCATATGAGTGAAAGCTGAGGCCGTGTTGGCGGATGATTTGACCAAGTGGGAGCATGTAGATGGTGAATAGGAGGGGTCGAAGCACAGAGCCTTGAGGTACACCTTGGTTAACTGGGGCCGGAGGGGAGCTGCAGTCACTGATGGTAACGAACTGAGTCCTGTTAGAGAGGTAGGATTCAAACCAGGCAAGAGCTGTGTGACTGAGGCCAAGGTAGGCTGACAGGCGGCTGAGGAGGATACTGATGAGGCCAGAATCAGATGCAATGAGGAGGTCGTTAGTGATTTTAATGAGGGCAGTCTCAGTACTGTGATGGGGTCTGAATCCAGACTGGAGGGGCTCGTAGAGCTCATGAAATGACATGTGGCGTTGGAGTTGTGCGGCAACTACTCTTTCCAGGATCTTGCTCACGAATGGAAGGTTTGAAATCGGCCGGTGGTTGTTGAGGTCCTCCGGGTCTAAGCCAGGCTTCTTCAGGATTGGAGAGACTGAGGCAGTTTTGAGGCAGGGTGGGACTATGCCAGAAGACAGGGACACGTTCACAATGTCAACAATGGCAGGGCAGATGGTGGATAGAGCTGCCTTGACCAAGGCTGTGGGCATGGGGTCAAGAGAGCAGGTCGATGTCTTGGCCTTGGTGACCAGCTTGGCAATTTGGATGGCATCCACTGGGGAGAAGGTGGAGAGGCAGCACCCAGGTGGACGAGTAATAGCTTGCAGCTGGGGTGCGGTAGGAGTAGGGGGGGGGGCCAGGCACCTGAAGCTGCTGGTGGATGGAATCAACCTTGGCCTGGAAGAAATCCAGAAACTTCGAGCAGAGATCGAGAGCACCTGAAGGAGGGGGTGGGTCCAGGGGGCGGAGAAGTCGGTTTATGGTTGAGAACAGCATTCTCGGTTGGGATTGTTGGATGCCAATGAGGGTGGAGTAGTACGAAGACCTAGCCAGGGAGAGGGCTTCTTTGTAGGCCTTTACATGGTCCAGGTATGCTTCGCGGTGGACGGTGAGGCCAGTTCTTGTTTTGAGTCTCTCTAGCCGACGACCAGAAGCCTTCAGGGCGCGGAGTTCCGTGGTGAACCAAGGGGCCGAGCGGGTGAAGGAGACAGTCCGGGTTTTGAGGGGGGCTAGAGAGTCAAGGCTGAGGGATAGAGCTGAGTTGTAACGAGCAACCAGGCCATCCACTGTGGTGGTAGGGGGAATGGAGGCTAGGTGGGCTGCTATCGTGCTGGTCAGGGCTGGTGCACTCAGTGCTTTGGTGTTTCTGAATGTGATGGTGCGTTTAGCACGCTGAGTGGGCAGAGGGACAGGAACAGTAAAGAGTATGGCAAGGTGGTCAGCAACAGCTAGGTCCAGGCATTGGAGATGGCAGGGAGGGGTGCCTAAAGAGCACACTAGGTCCAGCGTGTGACCTTTGTTGTGGGTGGGACCTTGGACGTGCTGTGTGATGTTGAAGCAGTCGAGTAGTGAGAGAAAATCGGAGGCAAAGGTGCATGTGCTGGAGTCGACATGGATGTTAAAGTCACCAAGCAGCAGTGTGGATGGAGATCTGGAGCAGACACAGGTGAGCAGCTCAGCAAACTCAGACAAGAAGATGGAGGAGGCTTTGGGGGGGGCGGTATATGAGGACAACCTGTAGCTGTGATGATCCGGGGAGGGAAAAGGCAATACACTCAAAAGAGGTTGTATTTACCACAGGGAGTTGTTTAATCGGAATTGCTGCTCTGTGGATAACAGCCAGCCCACCACCCCGACCCAGGGAGCGGGGCTTCTGCAGGTAAACATAGCCTGGGGGTGTGGCTATGTTTAAGGTGAAAAAGTCTTGTTGATTTTGCCAGGTCTCCGTAAGGCAAACAAAGTCCGTTTTTTTGTCAGAGATGATGTCGTGAATGAGTGGTGCTTTATTATTGAGGGAACGGGTATTCAGCAGCATGAATGTGGGGGCATTGCTACTGGAAGCTGGCGGTGTGAGCAGAATGACACTGTCAACACAGACCGTGAAGGACGGTGAAGGTTGCAAAGGATCAGGCACCTTTGAATAGTGAACTTATTTTGGGTGAGGGAAATGGCAATTCTAGATGTTATGGCACTGTTTGGTATATCGGAATCATTAAATGGTAACCAGGCAATGCATTATGCAGCGCACCCTTATCACAGTATAAATCATAAGCCAGCACCCCAGTAGGTATCCAGTATAATTACAACAATGCATTCTTGATTCCACATCACTGTCTACTGGGTGATTTAATTTTATGTTTCATGATATTTTATAGATCCTAGCTAATTTTTGTAATATTAATGTGGAATTTAATGAATAGATGTTAGTCAAATTCATGGATTTTGTCTGTTTAGAACATGGCGAAAAGTGTGACTATGTGCATATGAATGTGGTAAATAAAGTCTGAACAAATAATAACTATATTTCCATATAGTTTACTTTATTTCCCATAATTTTCCACCCTGAACATTATCGGAATTTTGCAATCCTATGCACCAGCTCCTTATTATGAGGAATGGGGTCCTACATAAACATAAGATATCAAGTTATTCTACATTGATCTGCATGTTATCTTCTCACTGGTTTGACTTAAGTGGAAATCAAAATGGAAAAAAATGATGTCACATGTTTAAAAGTTTTTAAATGATTAAACTTTTCATATTTAACACCATTGGATGGTTGTTAAAACTTGAACTTTGATTGGGGCTTATTAAGTCATAAATATGACATGTTATTGAGGGAATTGTCAGATTTTTGTTCTCAGGACTTCTTTAGCCTCAGGGAATCCCCCACCTTGCTCTGTGAGAAAACTCGATCTGTTGAATCAATCTGATCTTGTTTGCTGCAGTTTGTGATGTTCATAGTAGCAGTGGGCAGAAAACTGTAGCCTGTCAAGCTGTGGTACAGAGGAGCTGCCTGGATTCTATGTTACCTTGGAAACAAGCGTTGGTGTTCCAGCGAGTCAATAAGAAAAGGTAAGACTACAACCAATCCCCTCAACATGTTTGCTATATCCCCTTCATCAATCACCTGCATCGGGCTAACACTTACAGTAAATCAGCCAAAACAAGTCATTCACTGCCAGAGGAAGCTTTGCAACAGACGCCTGAGGATGAGGAGGGACAGCCCACTTTGTCTGAGCCCTGGTCTTTCTATGGGATAAATCTAGGCATGTCAAAGTCGAAACTGGGACTGCCACTGGGACAAAGTGCCAGACTTTGAAACAATGGTTCTCTCTCACACACACACAAAATGGCTCGTTCCACACACACACACTTGAATGAAACACAGAGACCCAGACGTACTTGTACCGTAGCATATTATTTTCGAATCAATCATTTTTCAAATTATGAATTTCACACATAAAAAAAAAAAAAACACATACATTTCTTGGGGGTTCTATGGCTATCCCAGGGGGACCTGCAGCACCCCCTAGCGCCCCCCTGATGCCGCTTATTGACCTTCCATCCTCAAAATGTACATTACACACCTGTGTCCTTCAGCGCCCTCATAGGTTTCTAAGGTTTCTAAGCGTAACTTCCGCCGGTCATGCCGACGTCATAACAATTCTGTTAAAAAAAAATTGTTTTCCTCCTGGTCTCTGTCATGCCTCTGCGCCCCCCCACTTTGAGAAACACTTCCAAAAGATCAACACTTGCTATAGTGCTGGCAGTGTGATTATGTCTCTAGTGTTTTAGATTACAAATAAATTAGCTTTTTTCTACATTAAAGAAAGATAAAGTACACACTAAAGCACTATTATGAACAATGCTTAACGTCAGTGGAGAATAAGGATTTGTTAAATGTTACCAATAATATTTTCCACCAACACAGAATTGCCTTTGAAACAGGGTTATAAAATAGTTTACCTCTTGGGTAATAAAACAGAGAGATGAATTCGGTGTTTTGAGACGAGTTTGAATACATTTCCATTTTTAAGCGAGATCGGTATGCATGAATATTTTTAAATTGGGAACCTGCACAACAGTGGCTGTCTAGATAAAGCAGTACATGATAAAATGAGTCATGTTTTGTGCAGGTGTGAAGCACGTACACACACAGAGATGAAAACAGACGTTTGCGTTGCCTCTTGTGGCTTTATGTTTGGTAGAATATATTCCATAAATGCAAAAGAAAGAGGACGGAGATGACGGAAACTTTGGCTCTGATGTATAGAGGCTTAGACAGACTTGGCCTTCAGCCGGATTCCTTGATGTCAAGCTATTTCCTTTTTGATCACTTGTTTAGAACATGTGATTGGCTTCAGCCTTTCCCGTTACCTCAATTGCCTCTTTCGCCAAGATTGTTTTAAAATTGTTATTAATGCTTGGGTCATACTCTGTGATCCCCTCGATATTTAATACAAATAATGCGGGGTGCAGAACTTTGCTCTGTCAGTTCACTGGCTGTCTATTTTTAGGTTCATTTGTGATGATGCCATAAGGAAGGGTGTGTCTGAGAAAGAAGGAGAGAGACAGACACAGAGAGACAAACTGTATCCACAGTAACTCTTTGAACCGTTAAAAGGGAGCAGCGTTGGCGTTTCTCAACCCCATTAGCCATTTTGAAAGATGCAACATCGCAATTAGGCCGTTGGCACAAAGGGAAGGCGAGGAGGGAACCGGGGAGTTGTCAGGGGGCTTTACTCTGATAAAAATTACCGAGAGAGTAACCCAGGAACACCAGACTTTAACTCAACAAAGACACTGCTTTTAACATTTACATTATGTTGCGGAAGAAAAAACACGGTATTGAAAAATGCAACATGTTGCTTTTTCATTCTAGAGAAAGGGAAAGTGCTCTTAATATTCCATCTAAATAAACTAATGGTAGAATGTTACGAAGTGCATACACAAATACTGTATTTAAAGGGGCCCTGCTCTAATGCTTTTTGGGGTTCTCCCTTTCCTGTAGTGTTTTATAGGTTTGTGTGCATGTGAATGGTCTGCAAAGGCTAAAATCACCATGTTCCCTCCAGAGGGAGTTTCTCTCCCACACACTGCTCCCCTGCCTGAAACGACTCCATTGGACTCCTTTATTTACACCTGGAACATAGTGACATCACTAGGTAACACTCACGCTTCTATTGGCTAGCGCTCCAACACTTTGGGACATCACTAAGCGCTTAACCACAACAGAGCTGGCCAGCTTACCAATCAGAGCAGACTGGGCTCTGGTTTCAGACCGAGGGTGAAAAGAGGTGCTGCACTAAAGTGTTTTCATTATGCTTCTTTATACTACCCCACTACATTTTGTAAGCAAATGTTGGACTTTTTATTCCACTACATTTATTTGACACGTGAGGTAACTTTTCAGATTAGTAGCCAATACAAAAAACAAATCAACAAATAAATAAACATATAAGTAAGTATAGGTTGCACACCTTTATCAGTGTGCGTGAAAGCATCAATAATACCAATCCAGTATTTTAATATATTTCTGATTTGCCGTAACGCATTACGAGTAAGTTAAGTAGCAGATCTGAGTACTTCTTCCACCACGAAAAAAACCTTAAATTCGGCTACATTGTTGTTAACATAAGCCAAATCAAATAAATACAGTATATCCAGTCCATGAGAAATCATTAACATTCTTTGAATTAAATCAGCAAATGGACGCTCTACATTAAAGTATAAAAACAGATATAGCTTCTCCTCGCCAGTCAATCAGAGTACAGCACCTGGGATGGACTGAATGTGATTGTCATTGCCCAAGACTAAAAGTTTGTTTTTGCTAAGATATATTTGGCAAGGAATTCACAGACTATGTCCAAAATACACCCTTGAGGCGGAGCGCCGTAATGATCAACTTGTTGAAGAAAAAGCTGAAGGACTGGGTCAACGGCAACCTTGTCAATCATGCAGTTCGTCAAAAGGAGCCAGGGTCCCTGCATGGCATTAGTCAGGTGTCTTTGTATGGGTGAGGGTGAGAGGTTGAGATTTTAATTAGCTGAGGAAGTAGGAGAGACTGCCAAGGAGAACAGGAAAGGTTAGGGAAGGCCAGGTACCGGTGGTAGATGAAGGAAGGTCAGGAAATCTAGACAGGAAGACTGTGTGCAGCCCAGCACACTCATTATTTTCTGACGGGGGGTTAGTGGGAGATAACTGTGTGCCAAGCTACAGTCTGCAGAATGAAAAATTACCACACTTAGGAGCTGCAAGATTGTCGATTTCCCTTCTTTTCGGACAATGCTAACAACAGCTATTACATATAGATTGTGCTAAAGGGTTCTGGGTACGCAGTCGAAGAGGCATCAATCTTCAAGGATAATCATGCATTTTTCAAAGCCCACGTTAAACATGATTTTGCATTATTCACGGTGAGTTCAAGGGCGCAACAGATTGTCTCAGGTGCACAAAAGGGGAGGGTTGTGCTACGCATGAACTGTTATATGAAACTTGTGTGTTTGATTGCATTTTGAGGGGCTGGGAGAGGAGATTCCTTCCCTCAGGTGTTCACAACAAGGGTTGCAGTGCAGCAGCAGCAGCTCGAAGGAATCCAAACTCCTCTCAGCATTTATATTTAAAAGATAGCAGGAGGAACTCAAGAGCAATATAGGAATTGAGATGAACAGGTTTATTTTCCCCCAAAAAGCAACATCCTTATTACCAAGCAGTACAGCAGGTAGTTTAATGTCTACATGTTAAAGCATTTTACATCATTACAAATGTGTTCAGTCTTCTAAGGGATATTCTTCAATTCTAACCCAGATCTGTCAAAGAATCGCTCAATTTAATATGACTTTTCCCCCGTCTCACCTATAATATATTCATCGTGTTTACTACCCTAGTTCAGTGTGTTGACAGGCAGAGAATTTTGTCATGCTTTTTGTAGTGACATCCCTCTTTTTATTGGTGTACATTTTTGTACTTATTTATTTAAATTGTGTCTTAACATCTTATTCTATTTATTAGTTTTTTCTTATCAAATCAAGTTTTATTTATAGAGCACATTTTAAAACGATTTTTGGTCGAGCCCAAATTGCTGTACATACAATAAAAATGCTTTACAATAAAAACACTTTACAACAAATACAACAGCACAAATACAAAATAACACACAGCGAAATGTCAGGAGTCGTGCTCCGCTCTGACTAGAAGGCCAGAGAGAAGAAGTGCGTTTTAAGAGTGGATTTAAAAACCCCTAGGGTCTGGGCCGACCTCACATGGAGGGGCAGAGTGTTCCAGAGCCTGGGGCCAGCTGCTGCGAAGGCTCGGTGCCCTGGTCTTAGGCACTACCAGCAGCAGCTGGTCAGCAGACCTTAAGGCTCTGGTTGGGGTGTAGCGCTGGAGGAGTTCAGCTATATAGGCCGGAGCCAGCCCATTTAGTGCTTATGTCTTCCTTTGTTTTACTGAGAGGGCTATCTGTCGTGAACTTTTGGATCACTATTTATTTTATTGTACTTTTTTATTATCGTACCTTTTTTACATCCTTGTATTCCTTCAATCGTTATATTATGTTTTTACGTGTGTAAAAAGGTTCCAACATTGACCTGAATTGAATTTCTCTCAATTTTTATTTGTAAGCTGCACTTAGTCACTGAGGGTGAATAGGTAACTAAAGGACGTGCATTAAGACTTTAATACCTTCATCTTGATGGAAGCACTTTGTGTTTACAATGCATTAATGCCACAATAAAACAGCTGAGACTGATGGGAAACCCTTTAGTTTTGCAGGTATTTATAGTAGGGCCGGGACTTTAACGCGTTAATTAAGATTAATTAATTACACAAAAATTAACGCGTTAAAAAAATTAACGCATTCTAATCGCACTTATTTTTGCACCGCGGAACGTTTCTCATGAATGAAGAAGCTGATGAGACCGCGTTGGTTGGCCCCGTGGATGGGAAATGTTGTTCGGAAAAAACGGACGGATGGAAGCGTCGATAAGAGCACGGTGGTGTGCAAATTATGCAAAAAGGAATTTGCATATCACCGCAGCACATCAAGCCTCAAGTATCACCTCAATGCTAAACATATAGCAGCTAGCGTGGACGTTAGCCCGACTCCGAGTACAAGGACCCACACACCCAACCCACACTCAACCAGATGACTGGTTTCAGGGCCAGGATAACTAAGTCCACGTCTGAACAAATAACCAACTCCCTGGCTCACTGGATTGCACTCGACTGTAGACCACTTGGAGTGGTAGAAGATAAGGGGCTGCAAAAAACTGTTGGTAAATCAACAAAGTCTGTTATGGCCTCTGAAGCAACAGAGAGATGTTTTCTAATAGTCAGGGTTTCCAATGTTCTGAATGTACTTGAAAGTATTGTGTTTTACTTAAAAACAAAGTGTTATAGTTTAAAGAAGGTCTACCTACCTATAGGCTACCTGAATCTCTGAAATGTACTATATTCCTAAATATGCTATTGCTACACTTTATGGCAAAAATTGCACTTTTCTGTTGGTCTTGGTACCACCTTGAAAAAAAATAAACAATGTTTTGTTGCTTAAGCTTTAGGGCTGTCCCGAATACCATTTTTCGGGCTCCGGATATTCGGTAGTAATCAGCAGCGAATATTCGAATATTCGGTGCGGAGAGATATATATTTATTTTTTAACTTTTTATTTTTATTTTTTTTTATAAACCTTTTTTTTCCAAAAGGTTTCATAACACGCTCCGAATCCGAGACACCTGACAACAAGCTGTTAAGCAGAAGCGCAGAAAGACCATACTATTACGATTTATATTTATTTATTGTCTCAGTACTCGCATACATTAAAACTAAATGTGTCCTCTGCATTTAACCCAGCCGCAGTGCAGCGCCCGGGGACCAAATCTGGTTCCAAATTCCGTCTATAACGTTTTACAACCTGAAGAGTCAAACAAAGATACAAAACACATATTTCTGTTATAACAACAATACTTTTAATAACATAGCCGTAACAGTAGGCCTAACAGTGTAATACTTGTTACCGATACAGTAAACAGTATTTAAATAAATGAAGAACGAAAAATAAATGAACCAATAATTGCCTTAGCCCCAGATGTTCCCACATTACTCCTATTATTTTCACTATTCTGATAAAATTGAAAAACTAATATAAAAAAACGATTTGGTTGCTTGCACTTATTTTCCAAGCAAAGTAAGTGCACGTTTTTATCATGTGTAACGGTTTAAACGGCGGATAAAGCAGCTTCATCATGGCAACTTGACAACAGCTAAGCTAAGCTAGGCTACTACTTACAGCATCCAGGTGACTTTTAGAGTTGTTGTGCCACCGTGGTAGGCCAGTTTCTTGTCGCATATTTGGCACGAATTACCGTCGTCCAATTTAAAATGGTCCCACACAGCTGAAGTCTTTGGAATGTTGTGTTCAGGTGTGTGAAACGAGGTGAAGCGAGGTGAAGCGTGCCGTTTGCGTTCGTGACTGAGTGAACGCGATGTCAGGAGCACAGGCTGAGATTGTATATATTTCCGCAGTTTAACAGTGCAATTCAAAAGTATAAATATAGTATAAGAATATGGCAATTCGCCTTTATTGATAGCATACATTTCCAAAAAAATAAATAAATAAATAAAAAATCCGAATAATGAAATTGAAACCCGAATAGTTGGTCAACGAACGAATATTCGAATAGTCGAATATTCGGGTACAGCCCTATTAAGCTTATGTATTCAGTCATTATTCAATGGTATACTAAAATTCATGTGAACAAAAATTGCTTCTCACTGTTCTCAGGTCAAATATTTATATGCGATTAAAAATGCGATTAATTTCGATTAATTAATTACAAAGCCTCTAATTAATTAGATTAATTTTTTTAATCGAGTCCCGGCCCTAATTTATAGTCATTAACCAAAGAGTTGGACTTTTAACACTTTGTTGTAACTTCTGAACAATGGAGAGCAAAGCATTGTTTTGTCATGGGAACTAAACAAAAACTCATTATCAAGCCAAATAAAAAGCAAATGTACAAAGCTTCAATATGTTACTATGTATTACCTTTTCACTATCTCTGCTTAATCTATGCTCTAATGAGCTGGCTTTGTTCTCAGTGTTGTGACTGAACGTGACTTTGTTTTCATCACATACAGACGACAGAAGGGGAGGGTGAGACTTGTGCTGGAGGAGACAAATAAAAAAAGGTACCATTCTGTGTATACCACTGATACCAAGTGTCAATTTAAATCAACCGTCATAGAGTGTGTCTCGCATTTTAGTGTAATTAATTGAATACGCTGCCAGAATTTTTTATTCAGGACTTGCTGGTACACTAGATCTGAGAGATTTACTGCTGTTAGATGTCAGGAAATAAAAATCTGTCCAGCAGTTAATCATCACAGTTTAAGAGATGCGGTTGTTCGTCCCTAATGACACTTGCAGCACTGCAGCCTCCACGCTCACCGTGCTCTGTAAATCAAGCCACTAACAGGGGACAGCAATTTGACGACTGCTACAGTGAATGAAATCGCGATCATAGGGGTTCACAAAAAAACTTACTTGGATGTAGTTCGGCCCGAGTGTTGCCAGGGAAACAAGACGTTGCCGACAGCTGCTCGGTAGCTGTAGACACCCAAAAGTCCGAGGGCGAGGGCAACCTTGGAAACCCATGAGCATCGTCTTTGAACCAGGAGGTAGATAAAAACCAAACAGAAAGCAGCCAGCAGGGAGAGAACGGTCCGGTGTTCAGAGCTGGAAAACATAACAAAGAAGCAGACAGGTGTGGGGTGAAGAAAAGGCTGCAGTCTGATATGGAGTTCATTTAAAGCACCATTATGTGACCTTTTGACCCTTGTAATTGTGATGCTACTTTGTATCAAGACCATTGGTGTCTCTGTCAGTCCCACTTTAGGCCCTGAATCAAAGTGATGTGCAAAAATGAGCGGTATGTAGCGCGTTAGCCTGCCGAATATCCGAGTTGTAATTAATCCACTTAATTTAGTTAATAGTAACCAACAAAAGTGACTAACTGGTATGATAATATTTTGTTAAAGGGGGCACTATTTTGCAAATGTTCAGGTTCATATTTGTATTTTGTGCCTCTACTGTGACATGTCTCCACGCTTTAATGTTCAAAAAGCTCTTTATTTTCATCATGCTGCCTGGGCTGCAGCACCTCTTTTCACCCTCTGTCTGAAACCAGAGCCCAGTCTGCTCTGATTGGTTAGCTGGCCGGCTCTGTTGTGATTGGTCAACCGCTTAGAGATGTCGCGCCCTAGACTATAACGTAATGTATTGGAGTGCTAGCCAATAGAAGCGCATTTTTTACATAGTGATGTCCCTATGTATGGAAGTAAACACAGGCTAAACTGAATGTGTGTCAGGCGGACCATGTACATGCGCAAAAACCTAAAAAACATGCATACTAGAACGGAGTGTGGCGGATACACTTAAACTTTAATGTGCAAAAGTATAAAAAACATTTACATTTAAAAAAGGTCTGAATAACCCTTCTCGACACCTTTTTGCAATATGTAACTTCTATGTCATTCAGGTGATGTTTTCTAACTATCCCTCTGATACTCTCCTATTGCTCTGCCTTGGTTCTCAAACATTTACAGTTTCCTGATAGACAGAAAAGTGTTCTTGTTGCTAAAGTAACGCTAACTGCTGCTATCTCAGTTTGCCCTGCTGCCAGGACTGCTTTCTTTGATCACCTGGGGAATGTAGGTGTTTACACAGCTAGCACACAAGCTTTGAATGCTGGGAGGAGAAGATGTCCAGGCCTTGGGCAATGGGGAATGCTGGCAAGGAGCAAGTGAGAGCTTCACACATTTAAAAGCTGCAAGACAGATGCAGGGAAGGCCTTTTTGCTGTTGCACTATTAAGAAGATTAGCTGGTTTGCTATATCTTGTGTTTTTGCACTTGCTTCATGTTTAGCTGTGCTAGCTAAGGAATTTGCTTTGAAAATTGCACGTATAACGTTACAGCTGTCCGTAGTTACAACAGTCCGTAGTTACAACAGTCCGTAGTTACAACAGTCCGTAGTTACAACAGTAGTGTTTCAATGAAGAGCACAACATCGGAGGAAAATGAAACATTCATTTTGTATCTAGTTTGACACCAAAATCAAATAAGCAAAAATTCATCAGGTTATTTGATTAATCAAAGAAGAAAGAGCAACACTTGAAGCACCGTAGACTTGAGCACCAGAGAACATTTTGATGAGATGAAACACAGCCAGTCATATCCTCAAGCAGTAGTTTAAACTTTAAAGAGGCACAGAACTCCAATTGTTCACAGGATTTCAGGCAATATACAGTAGTATGAAGTTACACTTCCACTGAGCACACACAGGTAATAAGACCTCAAAGGGCATATATCAGAGTTGAAAAGAAGCTGTGTATTTGGACGTTCTGTGGATCAGACAGGATGAGGTGTAACACTATACCTAGATCTCATTATCCGAGCAACAGGCAGTGCAGGTAGCAAGAAAGGGCAACGCTGGACAGGGAAAAGGTCAGAATCCACATCTCTATTCCACAATGTGATGCATGTTGAAGAACAAACCATAATCCCCTGCCCCATTCTGTTGACGGAATATTAATGGCTCTGAAACAGTCGGTTTTACTGAGAAATCACCCCGTTTTTCTACAGACCAAGCAATCACAGAAAGCTATTTTCCCTCCTTGAATTTTCTAAAAGGAAATGCTAAGTGGATGGTCCTGTCAGCTTCTCAGTCAGAGAAACACCCTTTAAAATGTTTCAGTGTCAGGAGCAAAGACTTGTATAATGTGAACACCTTACACCTTTCTAAATGTCACTGAATGATCACTAAATTGTTCGGGGACTTATTTTGCAGTCAAGTGTAATTCCCTAGAATATTTCACTCAACCAGCCCCATGAAGTATTTCCTATATTTCCCATAATGGCCTTCAATTCTCACCAGAGAACAGGAGTGAACTTGTGTAGGTGGAAAGACAAAAAGGATTGTCACCTGAATGTGTTCCAGTCTACTGAGGCTTCTTTGTCTTTGGACAAATTGGTCGCTTTTTCTTACAATGAATGTATGTCTGTGAGACTGCTGAATGGTCGTACTTAAAATAGTGAAAGAAGCCTATTATCTTGAATTCTCTGTAGCTGTGTTGAAAAGTACTTCTTATATTTTTCTGTCACCTATATGTTCCCACCTATCCGCATGAAAAAGGCTAATAATTCTGCCTTGTCTTATGGGTTTTATGTCCAATATACGTCTGAACACTAATATAATCACTCTATAAATCCAGCTCTTTTGTGTTGTTTAAAGGGAACTCCATTACTTTAAAGGTACTAAAGAGAAATAGAGAAACAAACCACTCGATCTTTTTGCTATTCATAGAGTGTGTCTTTTCCCTGGGGATCCTCTCAGTAATCACATAGCTGCCAAGAGTAATTCAAAATCAGCCAGGTAGCTGCTGCTGTTAACACTATTCTTTCTGCTTTGCTGCCTCCTCAAAACATCCAACTTTTACAAGCCAACTTAGCTTGCCAGCTGTGTAGCACTGTTAAACTAGTTTGGTTCAATAAGCCTAGCTAACAGAACCTAATCTATGCTCTCTGATTACCGGTAAATCAATTTTTAACACATTTGAACTTTTCCATACCATATATAGAACAACATTTGGAAAACTGGATTTAATAACTTCTCCTCACAAATAGAAATAGATTTCTAATACAAAAATCTCTTTATACTTAAATATTTGATATTATACTTTCATGATTGTCTTATGCTTCTGTTCTGTGACATAGTCTTCAGTGAAATGAAGAAGCCTATTCTGTTCTAAAGGAATTGGAATGTCCTTTTAAAATAGATTTCATCTTGACTTTAATTTGTAACCAATGGTATTTGTTGTGAATTGTCATGGCCATACTGTATTTGATTTATTTTGCACAGCTTCCTTTTGAAAAAGAGGTGTTGATGTCAGTGAGACTACCCGTTTGAATAAAGCATTTGCTAAGAGGCTAAAGTATTGGCTGACGCAAGGAGTGGGGATTATTAAAAACACCACTATCATGACCACACTGGCAAAAAAAAAAAATGAAATAAAATGACTGTCATGTTTTAATCTCTTTTTGAATGATTAATTAAAGAGGAACAGTACCTGTTGAGCCAGTGTCCCATGTCAGGAAGATGAGCCCACTGCACCCCGGTCTGGTTGAGGGAGCGCAGCAGTCGGCAGCAGAGCAGAGTGAATGGTGGTGTGGCTAACGCTAGCCACTTCTCTGAGTAAATCTCTGCCTTGGGAGAGGGGTGACAGTCTTTGGAAGGGAGGATAGACTCTTCTTCGTCTCCAGTGCCCCTCTGCTCTCTGAAGTACTTGCGGCAGACGTCCTGGAAGACGGCGAGGCAGAGGGTGTTGAGCAGGAAGTACCAGGTTTGGTGCTCTTCCTCCACGAAGCTGCTGGCCGCCAAGCTGAGAGTGTGTCCCACCGTGCCGGCCAGCAGCAACACGTCCAGCTCCGACAGCGACCACTCACTGCCAATGCTCCTCAATGGAGACTGTTGAAGAAAACAAAAGTGCTGTTAGAGCAAAAACAATGTGTTTTGAGGTTAGAGTACAGAGCCGACAACATTAATATGTTGCTTCTGTCTAAAGAGGCATTGTATTTATCTTGTCTGTTCATCTGCTAAAGTCTCATGAATCAAAAGAACAGATGTCCCGATAGATGTTGGAGCTAGTGACCAATATCATTTTGGTAGAGATTAGGGCTAGAAGGTATTTTGGCTGATCTTGCAATAACGATATGATTTAGTGTACTGGAAGGAATGATAATTGTTGCAGAAGTATTATTTATTTTCATAGAAGGTCTGAGGAAGGCTTTTTTTTTTATCCAGAGCATCTCTGTGGCCCAATTATATTTGAGTTACTTTTTATTTTAGTTTGACATTGTAACGACCATTTTACCTTGATACCAACTACAAATAGTGCAACAAATTCAAGGACAATAACCATAACATTCTGACTAGACACTACACCTATTTGTAACCCCCAGTTAAAGTTATAATTGTTCCACTCAGTGGGACAATCATTTAGATCAAACTACTGCTTTGGTGATTCATGCCAAATTGAAAAGAACTCATCTAGTGACACTTGTTTTCGACCACTTACTGTACACCTGCCTAATTATCTTACCAACATACTCAAACTCAAATCAAATGTGTCTATTGATGCATACTGCATATTTCTCACAAGAAATATTCATCAGGTTTTTTTTTTTACGAATACACAAGATTCAGTCAGTCATGTCATTTTACGGCATGTGTCTCATATAGGACTTTTCTTTGGCCATAGCGCAGCAGAGAGTGACCGTGAGCTGTCATTCAGGAATTGTGGTCATCACTAATGTATATTTTAATCCCATTTTAAAAAATTGGTGTTTGGCCAATCGTGTACTTGTATGCAAATAATTTGGTTCGGTGACGGCATACAAAGAAAGTTCAAGTGAAGTTCAGCACCAGTCTTATAGCCAAACAAACAAATACAGACATGTATCTTAAGAGATCACCTCTATAACACAGAGGCTGAGATTGCATTTACACTATCTGCAGGCTTCAGCACCTGGTCACTGTGGGATTGCTCTGTTTTATACTTGGTTTTTTTTCAACCTAAATGCAGTCAAATTAAATATTGAGTTCTGTTATTTGTGTTTCAAAAAAGAAAAACAACATCACTCAACTGTTGCAAATGTAGAGTCCACAGCTTGTAGGTTGCATACATATTCATACCTTATGAGAATCTAGGCTGTTCTTTATGAAATTAGTTTGATAACTATCCATGTATTAAAGTATTTTTTAACATGTCCTAGATTAAATAACCTGTATAAAACTAAATTATCACACTTCTTTATCTTTATCCCACACATACTTCATGAATAATCTAAGCAGGCTCTGCCCGTTCATTTTTCAAAATCTGAATTAGCTTTACATTACTGAGAGGAAGATTGATGCCCTGTATGCCTACAACTTCTTTGTTCATTTTAGATACAAAATGCCACAGCCCAAAGGGATCTGTAATATGTTTTTCCAGCTCCACTGCTCCCTTTTCCAGAAAATTGCAAATTGTTAAATCTCTAAAGCAAAAATCCCCATGACTCTCTTCACTGAGCAAGTATTCTGCATTATGATTTGTGTTCGTGGCATTTCATTTCAAAGTGAATCGAAGACATACTTAATTGAAGCATTTGTAAAAACTCAGCAGCATCACTATCACTAAAGTATTATTACTCTAATGATATACAATGTATGCAGGTTAGTGTTAGGGAATCATTTGCTTAGGTATTCAACCTTTGACACAGTTCATAGTTTTCTCCTCTCACTGTCTCCTTTCTCATGGCATAGGTCTACGGCCTTGGGTATTGCTGCTATCTCTCTTAAGGAGGGGCAGCTTGGGCGCATTGTTGTTGCCAGTCTATGACAGAGCACAAGCCGCCATGAGATAGTTTACTGTTCAGGGACATCTTCTTTTCTGGAACGTAGGTTCCTTGGCGCACATTCTTTTCTATGGACAACAGCTCCAGTTAGATTCAGGGTCCATATTTGTTTAATCTCGCTGATAAAGAATGTTGATTATTACACTCTGAACTAGTTAAAACCTGGAACTACAGAAGAGTTCTTTAGAATTGGTTTGGCATCTCAACCGTGTGGTCAGATCGTGGCCCGTGACATGTCTTGTGAATTCTCCGGCCGAAGCTCCAAATAAACAGTCAGTGTTTGCCATCAAAGCTCCAGCTCTCCTCGTGTCTCTCTGAGTCCTGTCTCCAATTGCTTCAGAAGTTTCCCCCACAGTTAGTTTATGACTTGCATTTTGCAATCCCTATCAGTATATCACAAATGATTGGTATAAATCAATTTTACTGACCAAAACAAAACAACTTGAACCAATTCAACCTAATTGAAGTTTTTGCTTTGACATAACATACATTTAAATAAAAACACTACTTAAATTCGACCACATTTTTGACATAATCTCTGTATGAACAATTTGGTTTCCGGTCAGCGAAGTGTTCCAATCCAGTGAGGCTACAGGAACGTACTGGTCCCAATTTCTACGGCCCTGACCAAGACATAGTCCGGTGTATAACATCCATCATTTACAACCTGAACTGAATCCTAATGTGCCGAGATGGATAAAGGTTTTTACTCCTTTACCCTGCCCAGTCCTCTTCTGCACCATGACAAAGCACAAAACGTCATCATCATTATGAAGGTATGATGACGTTTTTGTCAAATGTAATATTTTGCCTTTCTGGTTTCATCTTGGCATCCATGCCAGCCACTATTCATATTTCTATGACTTCAGGCAAAAAGTAGTATGGAACTCAAAAATAAGTCACCATACCTTTGGAAACACTTCAATCATTCTTGGGTCCAATATGTGTGTATGATTTATCATATACTACTGGCAAGCCACTGAACACGACTCTCCTTCATGCAGTTGTGATCCATTTTGGACTCAGCCTTCTGTGATAGGACTCTCAAGCTTTCTCTATCTAAAAAGTTATTTTCACCAAGTAAAAAAAAGAGCGCTTCTGTATTTATATTATAGACTCTTACAAATGTTGCGAAATACTCAATTAATATATTTTAAAAAGGTTAATATTCACCCTTTAGTCACCTTCTTTATAGACACCACGTCTTAAAGTGGACCTATTATGCTATACAGTGGCGGGCCGTGCATTTCACACCTAGGCCTTCAGTGATGTCCTACACAGTCCTACCTGAATTATTCCACCTCTTAATACCATCATTATGACGCCATGGCTCTAGAAACTATACATTTAGACAGAAACGCAGTATAACCGGGCGTTGCATCACCTTAACATAGTCAAGTACAACAGAGTTATATTAATATTTCCGAAGCATTTATAATCAATATATCCGCATTTACAATTAAGAGTGTTAAACTACCAGCTTTAAGATCTCTTGGACACTGTCAAACCCTAAAAATAAAAAGGGGCTTTTAAGGCATTAGTCTACAAAGTTTTATTAAGTCCACCAAAAGTATGTGAGCTTTAACAAGTTTGTTCACTAAACAGCGCATTGTCGCACCCAAAGCAGTTTCATTTAAGAAACGTGACGATAAAGACACAAACTATTCACTGAAAATAAAAGAAAACAAACAAATAATTTGCATTTGTTCATGAGGATATATTTGCGACAGTGGTGAAAGTGTATTCCTAGCCCTGAATGTCCACTTTGATAAAGGTTAAACCAAAACAATTCAACAAGTCTCCTTGAGTACTTTTACTGCACAGCTGAGCCAGTGCGCCACACACATCTCTATATCTCTTGCAGAAGCATCAAACATTTTTTTTTTATACATTTGTCATTTTAATTACATATATATTAATTCGTTAATATTGATTTAATATTAACGACATAAAATGACAAAAATATATAAAAATAAAATAAAAAATAAAATGCTTTGTACTCACCAAAACAACTGATTATTTGAACACAAAATCCATCCTCCTTTCTTTCCTCAAGAAGACTTCAATGACTCTGTTGTACAGTTTATCTGTGCGTTTCAGTTCCACCAATAAGTCATTTTCTATAGACATGAAGGGCAAGTGCCCAGCCGTGCTTTGGTGTCTCGTTGCTGCCTTGGTTAGACAACTCAAGTTTGAAAATCCAGTGTGGCTCCAAACACCAAATCGATCAGTTGCAAATAGCAGGCATTCCCAGCAGTACAATTTGCAGTGCCTCTCGGAGGCTGTGAGCCAGGGGTACCGCTCGTAGTTAGTGATTTGAAAGTGGCGGACAAACCCTTTTCCCCGCTGTGATAGGCTCGCTAGCGTCGGGGTTGGCCGTTCTCTTCTCACGATGTCTAGCTTTTCTTGAAAAGTTTGTCTTGAAAATGGCGTAATTATATCTGCGACCAAATCGATCTCTTCTCCTCCTTCAGCCATTGTGGGTTGAAAAAAAACTGCTTGTAGAAATCTACACAAATTAGCTCGTTCAAATTCAAGTTCAGTTTGCTAGCTCTACATAGCTCTGCCTCTCAATAGTGCGTATCCAATCAAAAGACGTGCACGTGCTAACGTCATTGTACGCCTGCTAGCTGGCCCGTTGTCGCCAACTCAAAATCTGATTGGTTAACGCCACAGTTTTGTTTCCGTTCACTTTAAGCTACAGGCGACCGCACTGTTGATTCTGAAGCAAGCCCCCAGGAAGTGCGGCGGACTCAGATGGAAATATTCGTGCTGGCCAAACGGCGGTACTACACTTCCGCTTGGTTGCCAGGCCCGGAAGCACTTTTTCCCATTGACTTACATGGGGAAAGAATGGTCTGTAAATCGTTGGATACTTTTTTTTAAACTAAATAAACCGCCCAGTATGAACACTTGTATAGCCCTTATTAAAAACATTTGTGTAAACGAATGGAAACTAGGGATGCACGATATTGTTTTTTTGAAACCGATACCGATAACTTCCTGCTTCTCAAGACCGATACCGATACCGATAACCGATAATAATATAATATATATATATATTAAATGTACCTGTAGTTTTTGCACACCTGGTGGTAAAAAAAGACTAGTAGTGAGCAAATGACATGAGCATTACTACTATGAACTACTTCAAAAGCCTCACGGATCATATCGGCTGTGTGTGAACCTGGTAGTTCCTGAGAATGCAACACCGCTCTGTACAGTTTGTAGTCTTTGTCCAGCCACTGCGCCGTCAGACCTAGCATGCTAACGGGGCTAACATCACTGGTCCATATGTCCGTGGTGAAACGTATGTCCCGTATATCGTTATCGATCAGAGTATGGCGATCTCATTATACTTGTATTATAGCTCGTTGCCTTTTTCCCTCCTAGTGGAACTTCTGCATTGCATTTGTTAATACAAATAGCAAGCGAACTATCTAACTCTGAAACTTTGAAATAGTCCCATACTACCGACGACATGTTTTTTTACTGTCCTGGCTTCACAGCATTTACGTCACAGCCAGGCATGAGTTAGGGAGCGCTGGATTTGTGAAAAACTCCCCTCTTCCTAAACCACTAATACCACAGTACTGGCAAACGGGAGGAGCCGAGTGAAAAACAAGTGCCCCTCATCCCAATCCACCCACACCGCAGTATTTTTTTCTTTTTTTTTACCCAAAAAATATATTGTATATTATCGGGGCTATTAATACTTTTATCGGGTTTATCGGGCCGATAATTATCGTGCACCACTAAACATATATTGTAGGGCCATACCTATACAAAACATGTCTGTGGAGTTTTTTGCTTAAAATACCAAACAGTTCACCCATTGTAGCCATGCCTCATACTGCTCATACACCTCTTTTGCAGCCCTGTTAGAGAAACACAGATTTTGGGTCCTTAGCTTAAAAAAAAAAAGAGGAGACGGAGCTAATGCCTGATCAGAATTCTACCGGAGATAAAGTTAAATTCTGCTGTGATAAAACGCCATCCTGTTCTAAACCACATCAAAGATTATTTCTGAAACAGTATGGAGCTCAAATGCCTTTTCTCTTGAAGGTTTATCACAAGGCGAGTTCTTTTTTTATTTCCTGCTTTTTAAACATGTGCTCTCCAGTACAGGTTAGCTCTGAGTGTTAGCGAGGCTTGCTAATGTAAACAAAGACGAGATTACGTCCAAAACACGTCAGGCATTGTTTCTGATAGCAATTTTCTGTGGGTCCGCTCGTTGTACCCCTGTTTTTAAAAGGAAAAGAGAGAGGGTTTTATTTTCTGACGCTGCGTGAGTTCCCCCGACGCACCGGGGACACATATTTATGTATACAAGACATCACAAATGAAGTGCACTCACCTTAAAACCTGTTAAGCCCCAAGGTCCCCGCCGGCGGGGCTTTTTTCACAACACTGTGTCTCAAGGAACCTTAATATTTAATAAACTATGAATATTTTATATCCATATAACGAGGAAAAACTCAAAAAAAATTATTTTCCATTTTTCCCCCCCAAAAAGAAATGCTAACACTGACCCTCTGAATTAGCCCCGAGCGAAACATCCTAACCTATTACCGCACCGAAAATCACTCCAAGCTCCCTTATTACTTATCCTAGCTCTGCACATCCAGCACATCGTTTATGATCGTAAAGACACAGAATCTAACGGTGCCACCCTCAACACTGAAAGATACAAACTCACAACAGGGGAAGCAAACACAGACATCACAACACGTACATTTACGGAGCTTTTACGGGACATCGTCTCACCGTAGCTGTCAATCTGATCATTAGAGTGTTCAATGGCATTCAAACGATAAAAAACGCTGCTGCATCGGTTAATCCATAGGTTGAGAAAGTATGTGCAAACTCATTTTTTTCATTTATAGTCCATAATTCCATATTTGTGTCAAAATCGGAGACCAAAAGTTAGCTGCTAATGGTAGCCACCTGCTGCTGCTATTCCCAGACGCGGCAGTCTAACACACACACATGACCAAATAAGGACTATGTGGGACCTCGATTCCATTGGCTCTGATGGTCAGAAAGAGATGTCACATGTCAAAATCGAGCAAGGGGGGCCAGAGATAGGTCAAATCCACCCAAATGACCCCAAAAGAGGGTTTTTTTTTCTAAATGTCTCTAAAAAGGTCAAATATCACTTGTTTTGCATCAATCTTGATACAGGGTACTTATTATATGTTGTACTTTGGATTCCTAAAGCTTTTAGTCTACTAACCCATCATCCAAGGTTAGTTTTCACTATAAGTACAAAATGTTTTTTGGACGGACACTATAATTTACAGTTTTTTTACCATGTTCAATCTGAATTTTCTTTAAAATAAAAAAACATCTATATTGATTCTGACTTTTCTACATCCAACTCACAGGTTTATCATTACTTTGAGAAAAAAGATTATTAATTTAACCCTTTTAGAAGGGAAGATATGGTCATTTGTTCTGGGAATGTCATTTTCAAGCCTGAAACATGAAAAACAGGCTTGGGTCTAACAGGTTAAGGTTATTCAACTTAATTCAGCTGGAATTCTAATCACATTTCCGTTGAAGTGGTGAGTTAGTAAGTGTGCTTAAACTTCCTGTAGCAGAGAAACTAATCAGGAAACCTCTAATAAAAAGTTTAGATGCTGCCCTTAATGCAGTCATTTGTCAAGCCAAAGCAAGGTCAGTTTTGCACTTTGATCTGAACTTTATAAGCGATTTTGTAATAAGACTTTACCTGACTTTGAATAAAAAAAATGTCTCTTTCACTTATTTCATTTCGGAACTTTGTTGCACATTTTTTTCCTTCCAAGTGTCAATTTAGAAGCATTTAAGTTAAAGGTTGCTGGAAACTGTACAAACAAATGCAAAATCGCCAACATCTGAATTTATCTCAAAAGACATTCAAAGAGGACTCCCTTTCAATTAATTGCCAAGACCAATATAGTGTTAACCAGATGCATTTCATAATCTTCATATCTAAATTAGTTTGTCAATCGTGAATTTTAGGATACAAGGAGTCTTAACTCCTCCTGGGATTTTAACCTTTGCTAACCATTTACCTTCACAGAAAACCTATATCACACAATACAGGACAGGGAATACCCCAAAAAGCATAATAGGGCCACTTTAATTTGTCCTAATATGGTGACAGACATTTTAGGGAATACATCTGAGGAATTGACCATGAGAAAGGATCATGTAAATCACATGTGTCAAACTCAAGGCCCGGGGGCCAAATTAGGCCCTTGGTGGATTTAATTTCGGCCCACAGGATAATTTCTAATTACTATTAGATCTGGCCCGCCGGCCACACCTTCTGGCCCGCCGGCCACACCTTCACTCAATCCTGAGGATTTCCTCAGCTCAGAGCCTGACCCCAAACATTGATGAACTTGCACCCAAGATGAGATGCCAAGTATCTGGCTTGAACTAGCATCACAGAGCAGCACACTGAGTTTCAATGTTTCCTTTTGCACTTTTTTTCTTGCGACAACAGGGCATGTTTGGTTTTTTCTTTGAGGGAAATAGTTTTTTTTAAGCTGTTGTTGGCCTGTGGAAAAATGTAATCATAAGAAATGACTCTGGAAAAGCTGCAGATAGAGCCATAAGAAATGAATGCAACTGATTATTTCATGTTTAATGTTGTTTTTATAGGCAATAATTTAAGCTTTGTTAGTTCCAGGTTTAATATGTGCAATAAGTTCATTTCAATAAGTTTTGCAATAAACATTTAACCAGACCGGCCCTCGACTAGTACCGATTTTTTAATGTTGGCCCACTGTGTATTTGAGTTTGACACCCCTGATGTAAATCATTACATTGTGTTTTCCCTTACATTTTGTTGGCATAGTGTAATCTACAGATACAAAAGTTATTTTATGTATACTGCATGCTTAATGCTTTCATTGTTAGGTTGGCTTTATTTCTTTGCTCACCAAGTTGTGCACCAACTTTTTGTCTTTTACCTTTCCAGCTAAAGTGTGGTGATTTCTCAAGAATCCCCTGCTGGATGATGAAGCATACTTTACTAAGCTCAGTCATTACCCGCCAGCTGAGCTATGTGCAAATTCTTCTGACATTTGTGTGACATTCAAACCGAAAGAAAAATATTCAACAGTCTTTTTCAAGAAAGCCCGAGCCACAGTATATTTCCTCCACATGCTCCCGAGTATAGATTTAGGAGTTTATTCCTTCACCCAACGTTAATGTGGATTCCTCCTGAATTCTTTTTTTTACCCTATCAGCACTTTGCAAACTTCTCAGAAGGGAAATGAGATATAACCTTTACAGATAAATTATAATGAGCAAAGAGGTGCAGCAGTAAGAGGAGTCATATTTTAGGCCAATTTAAACAAACACTAAAGACGGAAAGATTCCACCTTCTGAGTAACTAGTCCCATTATATCTGATATGCTTATATGATATTGCCCGCATTTAGAGGAGCGATCTCAACATCGCATGCAATTACTTTTATTTGTTGAGGGCGAATTTCAACATGTCATACTTTAAGAGGGGAACAAATTAACATAAACAAGCCAAATAATGAAACTAATTTAATTTACAAGGCCTGGGCAAAGGCTAGGCAAAGGCTCTCAGAGGTAGAATGGCTGCGATTTAGGCAGCTAAGGAATAGCTTCACATCACATATCAAAAGTGCTAAATTGAAGTATTATCTGTCAATTACCACAAAAAACCTGAATAATCCTAGAACAATTTGGAAAGCCATCAAATCGATATCCACCGGTGAGATCCGTAATGAGCTACCTCCTTTCCTTACCACAGCATCTGGCACTATATCGGACAGGGCCACCATGTTAAATTGTTTTAATGAGCATTTTGTGTCCTGTGGCTCTCTGTTTGATTCTGCTTCTGTGATCACCACAGTCTGTGACTCTGAACAATGTGATCTGGAAAACCCTTTCAGTTTTATTCCTTTTACTATTAATGTTGTTCATGAAGCCTTATCCAAGTTAGATCCTAAGAAACCGGCTGGTCCAGACAACGTAGAACCTTTCTTTTTAAAGATAGCTGCAGATTTTATTGCTCCACCTCTCACTATTCTTTTTAACCTCTCCCTCAGCACAAACACAATTCCAAAAATATGGAAGTCAGCTTATGTCCTGCCTTTACTAAAAGGAGGGGAGGCAACTATTTTAAATAACTATAGGCCAATCTCTAAATTGTCAGTTCTGGCCAAGGTTCTTGAACGCCTAGTGAGTGAACAGGTAAAGGAGTTTTTATGTACAAATGACATCCTATCTAAACACCAGTCAGGTTTCAGAAAGCAACATAGCACCATCACTGCGACAATGAAAGTGGTGAATGACATTACGAGTATTTTAGATAATAAGCAGAGTTGTGCAGCTCTGTTTATTGATCTTTCCAAAGCATTTGATACCGTCGATCATCGCATCTTGAAGCAGAGGCTGGCCAGTATAGGCATATCCAGCCATGCAGTGGGGTTCCACTGAGTGAACTACTCTCTGAAAGGTCCCAAAGTGTTCAATTTGATGGGCTCACTTCTGAGTGGTTAAACATTACAAATGGTGTTCCCCAAGGTTCTGTTTTGGGTCCACTTTTATTCTCCATCTATATCAACAGTTTAGGTGAAAATGTCGATGGAGCAACCTTACATTTGTATGCGGAAGATACAGTGATGTATTGTGTAGGTCCCTCCATTAAGGAGGCTGTTGTTAAATTACAGGCTGTTTTTAACATTATTCAGACTCAGCTCTCTGAGCTTAAGCTTATTTTAAATGTTGATAAAACTAAGGTAATGCTCTTTTCAAAAGCTAAAAAGACACCAGAGACTGCTTTGGATATTGTTACTGCGCAAGGAAAAGTACTCGAGGTGGTTACCGGTTATAAATACCTTGGTATCTGGCTTGATGATTGCCTCACTTTTAAACTTCAGGTCGATAATCTGCTTAGAAAGCTGAGGGTGAAGCTAGGTTTCTTTTTCAGAAACAAGTCCTGTTTCTCACTTGAGGCCAGGAAAAGGCTAGTCTCTGTGACCTTTTTACCTGTGCTGGACTATGGGGATCTGGTCTATATGAATGCACCTGCCCATTACCTGATCAAGTTAGATGCCGCCTATCACAGTGCACTGAGATTTGTTACTAACTGTAAAGTACTTACACATCACTGTACCCTGTATGCCAGGGCAGGTTTGCCATCACTTACTGTACGGAGGCTCAGTCACTGGTACATGTTCATATATAAAGCCATGTTGGGTAAACTCCCATCTTATATCTGCTCTCTGATCACACAGAGAGTTGCAAGCAGCTATTGTCTGAGATCGCATGATGTAGTCTTGTTAGATGTGCCAAGAGCAAGGACTGTCTTAGGTAAGACAGCTTTTATGTGCGCAGCTCCACTTGCTTGGAACAGTCTACAGCTAAAATTGAAACTGAGCAATTTCATTCCTCTAAATGTTTTTAAAGCAAGTCTAAATGAAATGCTCATTGAAACTATGGGATGTTGATAAGTATGTAAATGTAGCTTGTAAATATGTTGTATGATATCCTCTATTGTTTTATGTTGTTTTATGTTTCATGTGGGACCTATTTGCTGCAGGTCTCCCTTGAAAAAGAGATCTATGATCTCAAGGGACCAATCTGGTTAAATAAAGGTTTGAAATGAAATGAAATCTACAAATACCATCAAAAACCCAATCACAAGTGTTGTATTTGTAGACCCCCTGTTTAGTGTTATCACCCTTTGTTTGTTATTTGACTGCTTTTTCCATCAACCATGTTAGTGTTTCCTTTGACATGTTCAATAATGTGCACCGGCAGTTTTGCTTCATGTTGCCTATTTCCATTCGTTAAACCTCATATTCAGTACAAAAACAACCATATAAATGTCTTTTTAAAAAGGGGATAGTTAGCGAAAACTCGAATTCATCATAATATAGCCTATATTTGTAATAAAAAATCTGAGTTTGTTTAATTTTAACAATGTGTTCACATAATATTGATCATAATTCTGTGTCATTTAATTAAAAAGATAAAGCTCGCGTAAATACATTATTTTATTATTACTTATTTAGTCAAAATATTGTTTGCCATGTTTGCATCATTTTAACAGAAACTGATAAAACGGAATGATTATAAAAATTAGAGCTAATAGGTTTTTACATTTTTTATTTGTGCCAGTGTTTCAGTCTACGCGTGGTCAGGGAAGACCATCCCACACGAGCATAAAGGTTGCAGTGGTGGTGAGTCAAGGTTTTGAGGTTTGTAATGAATCTCAGTGCATATCTTACAAAAGATTGAAAAAAATGCATCAGTTTATTATTTCAATACAATAAATGTTTATGGAGAGCTAGTCTGGGCGACTGTGGCTGCGAGGGAGTGTGGTCGACTTTCTACCAGAAGGTTGTGGGTTCGATCCCAGCCCATGCAGTCAACATGTCGATGTATCCTTGGGCAAGATACTTAACCCTGAGTTGCTCCCGATGGCATGGCCAACGGTGTGTGAATGTGTGTGTATGAATGGGTGAACGACATGTAGTATGTAAAGCGCCAGTCTTAAAGACTGGATAAAGCGCTATATAAGTACAGTCCATTTACCATTTAGTGGGAAGTGACACAGCTCAGCCAAATAATACCTAAACACTCAGCTGCCACTTTAATGGGCACACCTAGCTAAAGCTAATGCTGTGTAATGCAACAGTCATTTTCAATCCATAGATGGTTTTGCACTGATATAAGTGATTTTATAATTTCACAAGACCCTACATGAATTTAGCACATTTTTTATCCATTTTGCCTTTCATTTTAAAACTTTTTTCTCCCTAAATGGGAACTCAAGTTGTATTTTATAAGCATTTAACTGAATCGAAAGGGATTGAAAATTATTAAGCTAGTCTCCTTCTTTTAATTCTCCACTTCTGTCCTCAGTTTATGTTTCTCTGCCAGTCCAGACAGCAGTTACTGGGCCTTGGGGGGGGCTATAGTATGAAGATTATCTATAGCCACTGTTGGCTCTGGCTCTTCTCATCAGCTGTGATAAGAGATGACCCCCTACTTTCTCCTGAATATGCATTCAGCAAGGTTGTAAACACTCAGATAATCATAGGACTAAATATGCTAAGTCAGATAGTCAATCTGAACGTAACAGAACCTGAGGGTTGGTTTGGGCAGAGCCTGTGTCACTACGATGCATCAGCAAATGTTTTCGTCAATTACCCGGGCGTAACTTCCATCAATTGTAAGAGTCTGAAAGCAGTTCAAAGTTCTCCAGTGTATTCCTTGTGTTCTGGATTTTTGCTCCAGGAATGTCCTCACAACACTGAAAGATGTCCAGTAAGATGTAAGACTGGCAAAATATGAATTTATCTTAAAAGAAAAGTCGAAGAGGACTTGCTGCAAATGTGTTCGCACTGCAATTTTGCCTCTCTTTGGAAACTAAAAGGTAAAACTAAACTTTTCTAATGGAGAGCGGCGGGTACATCCAGCTGTGGACAAACAATGATCCGGACAGATTCAATCCCCCTAGACTGGAACATTTTTGATATGGAGTGTAATGATTGCAGAGGTTATAAAGTCCTGCAAAGAAACAAGCTGTTTAAAATGATGGATTATGCTCATCAATGCGGCAGTGTGTTTCAGGAAATGTGAGCTGGTTTTAATGTATTTTAAAAACAATGGGAGCCTGGGACTTCTGGGACACAGAGTGAACCTGCAGCAGAACAGACTGTAACAGCATCAGTTACAGAATCATCTCATTGTTGTTCTGTGGGAATTAGCAGTCCAACTCTGGAGTTTTAGAAAAATTGTTCATTAGGGTGGTCCTTAGTGCCATGTACATTTTCAAAATCATTTATTTTAAGCTCCAATCACCGGAATTCGTGATGATAGTCAAGAAAACTCTCCTGGTGAATTTTATTCAAATTCCAACAACATTTACCCCTCCCTCATCAACCTTGAAGTTTCAACCTATCAAAACAAATGACCCAAAAGTCCATTTGTTGGAGCAGATTGGCCAGCGGACCCTAAATGTTGCTAGTCATCAATATTTTACTTTGACTGCCTTATACAATTCATCCTCCGTGCTCTACGGCTGTCAGACGGCTGTCAGATGGCTGTCAATGGTGAAACACGTTCATACTTAAATGTCAGAGCAGGCCTCCTCAGTTGGTTGTAATGATAAAAAAAAACCTTTGTCAAACAAATATATGGTAGCACAAACAGATAATAAAAGGCAAGCGTGTATTGCTAGTCTGTCATCGGCTGTCAGACGGCTGTGAGTGGTGAAACTCATTCATACAAAGTGTAAACACAGTCATACTCAGTTGGATGTGCTGGGAGCATTTTTTGTTGACAAATGGCTGCAAGGTGGCCCTGCCAGAAAAAGGCACTATAGCCACGTTCACACCGCAGTACTTTTCTTAGTTCCGATATAGTTCCGAAATGTCGCGTTCACCAAAAAGAGCCGTAACTAAAATTAGTTCATCAGAACCTTTTTTACCCCCTTTTCCGTCCCTGCTAGAGAGCGGGTACTTTCGTGGGAGAAAAAGGCTCCTATGTCTGATTGGCTGGGCGGAATGCAAACCACGCCCCGTAAAACTCCCAAAAAGTTTTGCGAAGCCGCCATTTTATTATCCTTGCATTAGCATTATTAGCATTAGCATTAGCCCAGTGCACAAACACAGAGAGACTAACTTATGGCAACACAAAAGAAAACATGGGAGCGGTGGAGATGAGGAGGTGTCGGCCTTCTGGCGATTTACTCCGAAGGCTTCAGTAGAAGCTGCTGGGAGTCCCCGCAGCTTCTACTGAAGCCAGTGCCCAACTCCGGGGACTTCGGGTGGCAGTATACGCCGTGAAGTTGTTTGAACTAAAGAGTTCTCATGAACTAAGTTCTGATGAACCTTTGTGGGAAAAGTACTGCGGTGTGAATGCGCATGTGGACTCAAGCCCTAAGACAATATTATTTTAATGCTATTTATTTAAAGTTACATTTATGCATTAAAAATGTAAAAATGATAAGCTACTCCTCACTTAAATGCCAAACCATTTTCCTGTGCAATTCCGGAGTGAAAAGGAGTAATTAAGGGGCTCTTTGCAATCATTCATGAAGACGCATGATAAGCTGTGCATAGCATACAGCCAAGCACTATTTGATTCAAATGAATGGTGGCCAAGGTCTCAAATGGACTAAGGAGCACTCGCTGAAACACTTATTTTCAGCCCCTTATCGTGGAGTGATTTTTCACTTGTCACAGATCCAAGAAAATCTAGCAAAACTTTTATTTTTTTTATCAGGACTTTGTTCCACAACATATTCAAGTGATTTAAGGCTGCTTTAGAAAATACTTTGCTAACTTAGCTAAATCACAAAAGAGCGAGCTATCGCCCCTGAGCTTCAGTGGATTTAGTAGATGTTCACTCAAATACATTCTTGTGTTTCTCTACCCGCAGGAATAGACAAATGAAATGTTGTATCTTTCAAACAGCAGCAAGTTATAATCTTTGTTATGAAGCAATCGCAAACCAGCTGAACTTTTTAACTAGTTATATTGAGGTTTTACATGCAGAAAAGGCAGCATGTTTGCACCTTTGAGGGCAAACATCTGTTCCAATCTGTACCTGTGTTTTGTTGTTGTTATATTTATCAAAAACTCACCTTCCCGTGAATCCTCGCCCCCAGGGGGAGTCTCCGCGTTACCAGAGAGACCAGAATACAAAACATTGCTGAGGAGAAGGCGACGGCGGCGAACACGAGTCCCCAGGAGAGGCTGCAGAAGTAACAGGAGCTCTCAGCAGATGTGCACACCAAGACGTGCACCGAGGCGAGCAGCAGGCACATGAGGTAGAAAGGCAGCGAGAGCAGAGCTGAGAGAACAGGAAGTTCCACCGCTGCATCACTGCTCAGAGCCTCGGGCATAGCCAGCAGTAAGACCAGCAGGAGCTTCATGGCCGGGAGAGAAGAGGAACTTTGATCACTATTGGTTCAACTTATACAACCACAGAAACCCACACAAAACAGACCATTTCTTTATTTTGGTAGAAGACAGCACTGCTATCTAATCTGGACACTCATTAAGTATAATAGAGTGTGTCAGTACATGTTTAAAGTTAGGTAAGGGGTTTGTAATATTATGATGAAAGCGTTTGGGAGCAATGTGGGGGTTCGCTGTACTGGATCCATTTGGGATTTGAACTCTCCATTCTCCAAGCCAAGGCCATACAGACTGAGCTACTACTGTCCCATATGTTGACATTGTTGTATTTTTCATGCAGTGCAATTAGATCCAAAGACGCCAAAAGATGGAAATGTGCGCTAAACGTAGCATGTTAAAAATTGAATGAAACCTGTCAGTGTTGACATTTTCTTGACTTAACTGTCCTTCTGACTTTGCTGAATCAGAAATGGACGAAAATTGTTTAGCAGTCGGCACCCGTTCTCAATAATGAACATCTTAAATGCCAGTGAGTTTTAATCATTTGAAAGTTACACGGCAAGTAGATTTCTTTGTGTATCAACAATAATGTCGCTGGCTTTTATGCCAAATTACAATTACATTTTCAGGAATATTCTCTGATTATTTGACTAATTGATCAGTTATTCGACAGGAATATAATACCCTCAGTGGTTCAGTACTTTTTCATGCAAACATGTCAGAAAATGTTATGAGTCATGTTATCCACTCGTAAATATGGAGATTTCCGGTTTTTCTCTGTTTTATATCCTGTTATACTGAATATCTTCGTCAAAAGGACATTTAAACAATTTTCTGATATGTTATGGATCAAACAATAATAATAAGAAGAAGATTCAACTTATTGTCATTACGTAGTACAGGTACTATGTAACGAAACGGTTTCTCTGCATTTGACCCATCCTAGTGTTAGGAGCAGTGTGCTGCCATTATGTACGGCGCCCGGGGAGCAGTGTAGGGAATGGTGCCTTGCTCAGGGACACCTCGGTAGCACTCGGTCTTTCCGGGACTTGAACTGGTGACCTTCCAGTTGCCAAGCCAAGTCCCTATGGACTTCGCCACCCACCGCCCAATAAATCAAGGAATGTAAAAAATGTATCTGCAGATTAATTGATAATAAAATACAATAGTTAGTTGCAGCACTAAACTATCCAAACTCCATGACGCAGTAGTAAAGCTCCCAGAAAACAATATAAACAAGAAAGATGGTCAATCAATCTTACCAAAGCTTTTTCTTCTAGCTTTTTTATGAAAACTACACTGCTAGGAACATTTCCTTCTAGACCAGTCCTAAGGATATATTAAATTGTGCTGCACTCACCTGGAACACAAACACCATGCCTGCGATCATGGAGTACATGTCGTACTTGCCCAGCTGTTTGCTGAGAGCCGAGCTCATGGCAGCCAGGGCCTCCACATACTGCTTCAGGACCTTTTTGCCCATGTTGCTGAGCACCTCAGAGGTGTTGCCCTCCAGGAAGAGCTTCATCCAGCTCCCATGAGCCTTTTCTGCCACGCGGAACTGCTCAAAGCCTGCCTCTGGAATCAGACAGGGGACATCTGTATCAACAACTGGCAAAGTAGACTTAGAGGGAGCATTAAAAAGGATTAGTTGATTTTATGTTTGCTGTCATGTACTCAAAGACTTAAAACTTCTTGTTAGAACTTTTGCATTCATATAGATTAGTCAAAATGAGGACATTCGCAGCATCTCATTTATGAACTCTATGGGTTTCCCGACTGGTGTCACATATTTTGCACTGTTTATTTGTCCCAAAATATCATCTTTCAATTTAAAGTATCTCTGATACAATCTCTGATTTTCAATGACGGTACTTAAGATACTTACCTAATCAAACATTACAGAGGCCCTATTGTGCTTTTTGGGGTTTCCCAAGTTTCAGAGCAGAATAAGATTGGACTTCACAACAGAAGAGCTGGTAGAAATGCCCATTCTTTACTATTAGCTTAATAAAAAATTAAAACTGAAATCATAAAGAAGTGAAAAAAAGCAAAGGCATTGGGAAGTGTTTTATCTCACAGAAAACATCTCCTCAGAGTGCTGCCTATCTTGCTGTATTTCATCATAAAGAAAATACGGGCCTTTTTCTTTTACCAATTGTTTCCTTATGAATGGGAGTCCACTAATCATATTAGACTTCATCAATCATTCTGAAGCATGTTGGATGGTTTGAATGGAAATCTATTAACTTTCTTGTTCTGGTTCCTGTGTCGATAATGTTACTTAAATTGAAAAGATAATAAAATGCCCGTGGTAAAAAACATTTAGTCCTGAAAAAGCAATGTATAATTTGTCAGGATTCTAACGATGACAAGCTATGACTCATTCACATGTTAACTCAAAGCAGACGAAATGGTGCCTGCTTTCATTTGACTTCAGTGCTTTAGGAACCTGGGCCCTGTACGACAAAGCAGGATTTTCGCTTAGCCGGCTAAATTCAGGGAAAACTCTGGCTTTCCGGTCGTACGAAGCTGGTTCTCTTTTTAGCAGGCTAGATTTCCATGGTAACTTATGCTTAGCAGCTAACCTGGTCGGGACCAGGGGGGTATACTACAAAACTAGTTCAACCTATCCTGGATATGTTTTGAGTTATCCGGTTGACTTAATCCAAAAAGAAGCCGCTCTCGCTAAACTGTCCTACAACGCTGGTTATCAACTCATTTGCTCAAGCCAGCCGCATCCTATCTAGATAGGTGCGCGTTCACATAAAAGGGGTAGTATCTGGAGCATTCGACCAAT
The DNA here is from genome assembly GCA_943591055.1 of Gobionotothen gibberifrons. NCBI lineage: Eukaryota > Metazoa > Chordata > Actinopteri > Perciformes > Nototheniidae > Gobionotothen > Gobionotothen gibberifrons. The sequence goes on along the minus strand of CALSBZ010045447.1, from coordinate 358 downwards.
CACAAACATGGAGAAGCGTACTGACAGCGCAGCGTCATACTACCTGAATGAAAAGTCAACTATAATATTAGACAAATATGAAGAAGTTAAACTTTAAACATCCATGACTTAAACACTTTATCCAGAATCAAAGCCACATAGCTGCACCTGCAAGGTGAATACAGCTGGGAACAGAAAAAGTGTTTCGTCAACTTAATGTGTTGCTTAAAATAATACTTCTGCATACAGTATGTGACACTGTGAGTGTTGCGCGGCCAGATACGGCTCAGCTGACTCAGATAAGGAAATATATGATGGATATGCCGCGGAGCGGACTGTACTGTTACTTTCATTCGGTTACTTATGTTGTGGCAGATAT
>CALSBZ010045445.1:0-10142 GCA_943591055.1 Gobionotothen gibberifrons | reverse complement strand
TGAGTGTGTGTGTGTGTGTGTGTGAGTGTGTGTGTGTGTGTGTGTGTGTGTGTGTGTGTGTGTGTGTGTGTGTGTGTGTGTGTGTGTGTGTGTGTGTGTGTGTGTGTGTGTGTGTGTGTGTGTGTGTGTGTGTGTGTGTGTGTGTGTGTGTGTGTGTGTGTGTGTGTGTGTGTGTGTCTATATGCACATAATCATCTGTTAGCATTATTGTTATTGCCAAACAGATAATTGAAGCAATTTGTGTTAAACGGTTAACACATTTGGTCCGGACTGATGACTCAGAGGAGTGTGAATAGCTCAGTGTTGTACGAGCCCTTTCTTCCTCTTCTCTCTACACGTGTGAAGCTTCATTATCCAGTTCCTCTTCGCCACGAACCCCATTTTAACCTTTTATCCTGGATCATCATGTGAAAAGCTGCGATTTCTCATCAGACAGGCTCCTCAATTGGGAACAGATGTTTTCCCCTCCGTGGGAAATGATTCGCTCCTTAGTGACAGAGGGTGGCGCCCCCTGCTTTATGACTCACATAAAAAGCCTCTTAAACGACAGCATTCAGAGGAAATATAGGCCTATATTCATTCTTTAAATTTGGGGCCAAGTGGTATAGAAATAATTACATAGAGTGAGTGAGCTTCTGCCGGCACTGTGAAAGTGTCTTCAGCCAAACGGCAGCAGAGCTGAATGTCTATTCAAGGAACAATATTAAAGCTGTGGCCCCAGGTGTAATGACTATAACACACATATCGGAGAGAGCGTCAGTGTGTGTGTCAGACGGATCCTACATGTTCTGAAGCATTACACCATCACATTAACCTTTCCCGGACGGACTTATAAAAGGAAAACCCTTAAAGAGAATGTATCTGGTTATAGAAGCTAGAGGAACAGCGGTTAACAAGACCTCTAACTACTCAAAGCCTACATGGCTAGTGTTTTCTGATGCTGTACTACTATATCAGTGTTTCCCACAGAATTTGATTCTATTTGTGGGGGCTTTTTTCACTTACAACATTGTTGTTTTTGAACCCTTTCATGCATTGTGGTCACTACATTAGAGACTGCTCATTTAATGCTGTTTTATTGTATATGCATGCATGGGGTTTCGGATTGGTATAGTTGCACATCACCACAGTGGATTTTATTATAATATGTGTGTACTGTATTATATAGTTTTTGCATAATATATCATTTTGTTAATTGGTTTGTTAAACATATATGACTTACAAATCTGTTTTAAAAAAAATTCTCATGCATAAAGATCAAAAAATCCGTAGTTTGTTAGAATTCGTCCATGAATGACTTAATAAATCACACACTGTAATTATTTATATAGGCTTTTTCTATCAAAAATGTTCGGGGTCGGTCAGGGGGTACTTTGCTGAGAAAATGTTTAAAATGTTTTTTTTATGAGATCCATTTGTGGCGGACGATATTTAATTGTGGCAAACACAATGTATGGGAATGTATGGGAAACACTGTACATACTACTACTGTATGATTTGATTGTGCTTGTCAATAAAGTTGGAGGACTGGCAAGAAATACAAGAATGGTCCAAGTAAAAGCAGTATAGACTTTAAGTCCCTGGCATTTGTCAATATCAATAAACAGAATCCTACATATCCCATTGTGCAACCGCACTCGGTTAACACTAGAACCGCCAATCGGGTCAATTTGACCCAGAGCTGTTTTTTATTGTATGTAACTTTTTTTCAATAAAATATTAAAGTCTCCCAGTCCGTGACTTTTCCTGAAAGTGTGTTATGTAGCACCCTATGTTGTTAAAAATTGTCAATATGAAGTCAGATTGAAGAAATCGGCAACAAAATTGCCATATATACCTATTTCCGCCCAGCGGGTCATTGACCCCACCCCTTTTCGCACTATTGATTTCGCGTGTAAACATAAACATGACGTGTTGCTATAGCAACGCCTTTTGTCTACTGCGGTTCCTTATAGATTGAGAGATAGATAGATAGTTATAGATAGATCGATCGATAGATAGTAGGGATGTAACGATATATCGAATATCGCGATATAGCGGTAAATAGATGTCTCAATACCGTCGTGAGACTGACAAAATATACCGCGATTTTTTTTTTAAACCTTTATTTAACCAGATGGTCCCATTGAGATCATCGATCTCTTTTTCAAGGGAGACCTGTCCAACATGGCAACAAGTAGGTTACAACATGAACATAAAACAACAGATAACACAAAAGGACATCGTATGTACAGGGCTACATGTACATACCTAGAGACATAGACAAGTACCAACAGTATATTTATATCTCGCCCTGTCAATAAGCCTCACCTTCTTGGCAAAAACTGTATTGTTTTTGAAGTGGTGGAGAGACAATGCACAGTTTTACCCACTGCCCCCAAAGCATATCTCTCTGTCCCAGCAACATCAGTACCAAGCAAGAGAGTTGTTTCCACAGCAGGGGATATTGTAAACGCCCAAACATCCCAGCTTCTACCTGGAAATGTGGACATGCTCATATTCCTAAAGGATAACCTTGATGATGCTGAGTGAGTGAGTGAGTTAGTGAGTTAGAGTTGAGTTAATTGAAAAACTAAAGTGAAACTTGATTCTATTGCAGGGTCTGATTATTATATTGTTGACACTTTAAAATACTACTATCCTGTACAAATCAGATTTATTATTTAATAAAGAAAAAAAAATGAAAGTAAAAAAAAAAAGAAAAGAGATTCACATTTTTTCCCTTTATTTTTCAATATCGCGATAAATATCGTACCGTGGACTTTTTATCGCGATATTATCGTACCGTGAGTTTTTGGTATCGTTACATCCCTAATAGATAGGCTAGTTATAGATAGATAGATAGATAGTTATAAAAAAGGTATAAAAAAATCTCTGGCGGTTCTAGTGTTAAACCCTTCCTGTCTGTAAATATCCATGTTTTTCAAACTCAACACCCATACTCATATTCTTTGTATTTCAGGACACCTGTGGTCGGGTCACAGAGGAAGCGGATTTTCTTGTTCTCGTTTTTCTCTGTAATTAGGACAATTCTGGAGGAATGTATCTGCTGGAGAAGGACCCCTAATCTGAAAAGTGCACAGCGGATCCACCTGGATCCCTGAGGTGCTGGAGAAAGCAAAACGGCGATCAGGAACATCCTCCACCCAGACCTCTGCTTACTGCCGTCCTACAGACTTGTGTCTTAGTTTCAGAATCAGATTTTGTATGTGTCCTTTGTTTTAATAGATATTTAACGATTATAGCTTGAGTCTGTCTGATTCCCCAAACAGCTGCTTCTATACTTGCTGCACATACAATACAAATAAACAACTCCATAAAACACACTTTTCCTGATATTTGTTTTACTGCTGGTGATGTTAAATAACATGATTGATTTCCTCTGTCTCAATGATGAAAGTTATAATAATAGAAGACATGAAGCTGCAGAGAGGATGGATATATTCTTACCTCTACTTTGTGATAAGAGGAAAATACAATATTAAATTGTAATTGTTAAACACATTGTTTATTTCATTTACTGAGGTTTTAACCATTATTTACAACATGTGTACATACAAATCCGTGTATCTACCGTCCAATTGTTTTTCTTTATTAAACACGTAAACGGAAGAGCGTTTGAGAGGCCTTTTTGCTTTTTACCTTACTAAATGGTCTAATGGTCATTGGAGCGAGGGGCGGGGCAAGACTCTCGGAAGTGATTTCAAAATAAAAGTACTCGCAAACTCCATCATTCATGCAAGTGCCTTCTTCACCTTAAGATATTGCTTCGTTGAGTTGAACCATGAGCCCAGGTACTTGAAGTCCTTGACTTCTTTAAGCACAGTGCCTTCTGTTGTTGTCAGAGGTGGATGTTCCGGTAAGATGTTATAGGTGATAACCTCAGTTTTCTTGGCGTTTAGCCTCAGGCCAACCTTGGCACACTCTGACTCCACTCTGTTCAGGAGTTCCTGTGCTTGCTCCACGTTGTCAGAGAGCAGGCTGATGTCCTCCGCATAGTCCAGGTCTGTCAGGACTACTGTGGGGTGTCAGAGTGAAGCCAAGACCCTGCTCTCGTCCACTGATGGCCTTCCTGAGCGCATGATCCAGGACCATGATGAAGAGGAAGGGGGCCAGGGTGTCCCCTTGCATTACCCCAGCCAGGATGTCAAACTCCTCGCTGTTGCCATCTGGGGTCACCACTCTGGCCCTTGTTCCTGCGTACATGGTCTCTATTGCCCGGAGTAGATTGGGAGGGACACCGTAGGCCTCAAGGATCTTCACCATTGTGCTTCTGTGGATCGAGTCAAATGCCTCGGTGGCTGTCGCCACGTCGCCTCCACACACCGGCAGATGTCTGGCAGGGGGGCGGAACGAAGGCCGGCTGTGCCGGACGGGCTTGGCCGTAGAAGCCCTGACGTAGGCGGCTTACCGGCCTCGGTGGCGGGAGCGGTAACCCTACACGCTCCGCCACCATAGTCATCACCGCCGGGAAGTCATCACCGCCGGGAAGTCCTGCCGCGCAGACCTGTGCTGCTGGCCTTCCTGGCGGTCGCCGGAAGCATCAGACAACAAGGTGTCGTTGTCGTCCCTCTCCCCGACGAGCTGGCCCGTCCGGTCAGCTGGCATGGCACGAAGGGCACTCCCTCATCGTGGTCCTCCATCTCCACCACCTCGAGTTTTGGGTCCTACACCGGCGAGACGTGACAGTCCTCGAACTGCACCAGCCGCTGGCGGGGATCAAACAGCAGGCGTTGCAGGCCGGAAGCGGGCCCATGTTGGCCGCCGCGTGGTCGGACCCCAGGCACTCGCTACAGTGGCGGTGGAGGTCGGAGCCTGCAATAACGCCCAGGCACGAAGGGCAGGGTCGTTGCTCCAGTAATGGTGAGTCCATTTGTCTTCTTCTCTATCCGTCTCTCTTCAATGCGCGCGCATTCAGGTAGGCCCGCCCTGGGGCTGGCTACGTCTATAGAAGTCTCAGTGGATGAATGCTTGCATGATATGATCAAGGGGGGTACCCATAGAGTCCAGTAGAGGGCGGAGCCTGTGAGAGATATAACGTATTCCTAGGGAGGGGCCCGGGTGACATCCTTACCAGATGCCCCAGAGGGGCAGCGGCTCTTCTCCGAATCCCTACTTGATGACTGAACTTTCTTACTTTATCCCTAAGAGAGATGCCAGGCACCCTCCGGAGAAAACCAACTTCGAACGCTTGTGATCTTTCGGTCATGATCCTCCCTTCAGGACCAGGTGAGAATAGGAACAAAGATAGACCTGTGGATTGAGAGGTTTGCCTTCTGACTCAACTTTGTCTTTATCACATTGATGTGGTAAAGCTCCTGCTGCTCCCACTCTCCAGCCCATCTCACACTCCATTGTCCCCCCGCCCCCCCTCGAGAACAGGACTCCTTCACCTGGGATAAGTACGCATTTCCTGCCCAGAGTAGACAGTCCATCAGTTTCCTTTGAATTCCGTTAAAGAAATGCAAGTGAAACCATTTTTTTTCTTTTTTTTTATTATTATTATTTTACAAATGTGTCTGTTAATCAGTGTATCTCACTCATCGGATTCTTCCCTCGGTTGACTGACCTCGGTTCTCTCCGTTCTATATCTCGGATTAGAAGATCCCACCAAACTTGTTTTCCCAATATGTTAATTTCTGCTTCTGCTTCTGCTTCATCCGTCAGAATTCAAATCATGAACAAAACATGTTGCTTCAAGCCGGGAATGATTCCTCTCAGCCGACAACACATCTAATGGACTGGGGGGGATGTCGGTGGCTGAGCCTTCTCTCTCTAGCAGTCTCATTATTCATTTTAAAGAAACTTTGAAAAAAAAGAAACAACATTTTTTAGAATGATATTGCTGCCCCCATCAATCAATGGTTATCAAAGCAACCTTTTCTCCCCCTCTCGGCTCAAATATTGTTTCATCAATGTAACGTCACGGGGCACGGAGGCTGGGCTGCACAGGGAGCTGCAGATGAAATAGGCTAGTATTTGCATTGTAGAGCTTGGGGTACAATATGATTTATGGAATACAGCCTGGGCACGGCACAGTGTTGGAAATGTCTTCTCTCATTTAAAGACAAACCTCGAAAACAAACAATACGTGATTGCCACTTTCTTCTGTTTGAGGGACTGAAAACAGATTTTCATCGGGAACGGGTTTCTCATTAGCATAGAAATGAATATGATGACAGATAATGAATATATGCCTCTTGATGCTTTGCAGCCTTCCCAGAATAAAGTATACAGTACAAAAATAAAAAAATATTGCACTTTTTTTTGTGCCAAAGTGGATGTGTGAATATTAGCATAATGTGAAAGAGAGGGAGAAGGTGGTTCTTTTGAAAGCAGGCGGTGTTGAGAGAAGAGGACAAAGTCAAGGTCAGCTTTAGATACAGAACAGCCTCCCTGCTACTCTCAGACCAATCCCTATCTCTCTCTCTCCCTCACACACACACACACACACACACACACACACACCCTCCCTGGCACGCCTGCCTAGCTCTCTGGCCGGGGAATGAGGTGTCACATTTGGTTCCTGGGGTAAGATAAGATAAGCTCATTATTAGTTTCTAGCCCGCAGATAAACTGACAGAAACAGATTCCTGAATATGCAGTTAATTCTGTCCAATCACGCTCCAACAGTACATGTGTTGTTAGTGTCTGATCCAGTGATTTGATTATTGCTTATTTTCAATCATGCATTAATGCAGTCTAAAAGGAGATATTTAGTTAACACTAGAACCGCCAGAGGTCGCTGTATACCTAAAACCGCCAAGGGGTCAAATTTACCCGCTATTGATTTTCAAGGTACAATGTTCTTTTATTTATCATACAAGAACAGTGAGTTTTGATCGCACAGGGATGAAACTTATACCAATAGAATCTGTGGACTCTTAGCTTTTCATATTATATAGTTTGTGCAGATAGCATGAAGTATAACATATCGCTACCAGTGCTGATTTAAACGCTTGGTGTGTTTAGGTACATTTCTCTCTTTCTCTCTCTTTCTCTCTCTATATATCTATCTATCTATCTATAAGGAACCGCAGTAGACAAAAGGCGTTGCTATAGCAACACATCATGTTTACGCTGCATTGTCTATGAGGTAAATATTACCCGCTGGCGGATATATGTATAAATGGCATTTTTGTTGGCGATTTTTTCAATCAGACTTCATATTGACAATCTTCTAACAACAGAGGGTGCTACATAACACACTTTCAGGAAAGGTCACGGACTGGGAGACTTTAATATTTTATTGAAAAAAAGTTACATACAATCAAAAAATTGCTGCGGGGGAACTTCCGGGGACGAGGAATGGAGTAGACGCGTGTTTCTCCAGCTCCCACGACTTTTAACATACAACTCACTTTAAACCTCTTACCTGTAAACAACGCGGGGATTTTTGTTTAATTGTTTTATTTATTTTACGCATAACTATCTACTTTCCGTTGAAACGGCTAAATGGCTTCGAAAACAAACAAAAAGGAGAAGAGAGACGAGGCAGCTGCTACTGCCGTAGCTAGCATGCCGTTCTTGGTTAAGCTACTGGAGGATCACAGAGACGCCCTTTCCAAGGAATTTAAGTCGGCTATGACTTCTCTGGAAGCGAAATTTGACTTTGTCCAGGAAATAGTCACAGACCACGGTAACCACCTGACCTCCCTCGAGGCTAACCCCTCGATTCCACCGAGTCCGTCTGCGACGCGTTACGGACGCGACGTCCGTAAGGATAGCGGTCACTCTAGTCAATGGGTGCTATTCCACCACACACGCCGCGTTACGTCCCAGACGCGTCCCAGACGCGTCCCAGAAGCGGCTCGGCGCAGGGCTCCTCTAAAATTAGGATGAATCCTATTTTTGTCGCGGCGCAGCCGTAAGGTAATGACGAGCAGGCAGGAAGTGGAACGTTCAGACCATATATAGCATATATACACACACACACAAACTCATTTTGCAGCCCCTATCCCTCCGTAGTCGTTCAAGTAGGAGGAGAAATGCCAGCGTTCTCCTCCGGTTTACAGGCACTGTGTACATTATATATATAGAATAATTATGATGATGAATGCCTTTTTTTTACCACTAAAATACAGCAACACATCTTTGATTCATGTCGTTTATAACTGGGATATTACAATTATTATTAACTTTGTCTGTACAAAGTAGCCTGCCCAGGAAATATGCCCAAATCAACAAAAACTGCGAGCAGACAGGGAAGACGCTCCGCTTCCGTAATGCTTCTGAAACGCGCCCGGTAGGGTATGACGCCGGGAAGAGACCGGACCAAAACCGCGGCGGAGCCGTTACGCGACACAGACGGACTCGGTGGAATCGAGGGGTAACGCGAATCAGCTCAGCGACAAAATGGAAGAGTTGGAGGCTAAGTGCGCAGCAATGGAGGGAAGCTACAACAAGCTAAAGGCTAAAGCTATAGACCTTGAGTCACGCAGCCGCCGCAATAACATAAGGATAACTGGCCTACCGGAGTTGATTGAGGGTGCACGTCCCACAGACTTCTTTTCGAGACTGCTGGTGGAGCTTCTGGGTGACCAAGTCCTCACTACAGCTCCGGAGCTGGACCGAGCACACAGAGCCTTGACTGCCAAGCCAAGTCCCGGGTCAAGACCAAGAGCGGTAATAGCCCGCATCCATCATTTCAGGACAAAAGAGCTGATCATTCAGGAGGCCCGGAAGCGGCGGGGCAAACTGTTTTTCCAGTGAAAGTCCGTGGCTATCTTTGAAGACTACTGCCCAGAGATCGTGGAGCAACGCGCGGCGTACCGGGAGGTGATGTCCTGACTTTATCAACGTGGCTTGAGACCGTCACTCCTATATCCAGCGAGGTTACGGATAACAACCATGCAACCTGCATCTTTCCTGAAAACACTGCTGGGTAACTCGTCGGAGTCTTCGACAAGAGAGGAGCAGTGATGGCCAACTTTAATAGCAGGTTTGATCTATGTTTTATCAGCGCCGTTGCGCTTCATACATCACTCCATAACAAGCTATATCTTATAAAGCTGTGGAGAAGGACTTTTTGACACTCTTTGCTGTTTTTTTTCGTTATTGTTATTATCTAGTTACCTTTTTATTTTATTTTGTATATATATTTGTCTGTGTGTATGTGTGTGTGTATGTATATATATATATATATATATGTGTGTGTGTGTGTGTGTGTGTATGTATATGTATGCATTTTCTTTTTTCTTATTTACATCCCCGAGCACTGCTTTTTGTTTAACCTCTTCATTTGTAAGGTTGTTAACATACATTTAAAGTTGAAAACGCTTTGATTCTGAGGTACTTGTATCAATGTGGATTGTGGGGCTGAGATAGCAAGTGCAGGGAAGTTGATTTGCAGATGGTAAGTTTTGGGGAGAGCATGCAACTGATTAACACAGTTGCTTTCTGGGGTATGGTTAATTTTATTTTGCTTCTGAGTTCTTTGGAAGCTTTTTGGGGTTTTGGGACAGGGTGGGGATGTTATAATAATTGCACATTGTTTTTTTTTTCTTTACAATGGTCTGGTGTTGATAGTAAACATATGGTCTATTCTACAATGGTCTATTTCCTTTTTCCTAATGTTGACAGGAGTCCACACCAAACCAACCTTATTCAAACAGTATCTTTTTTCTCCCAACATATTATGAGACGCTCTCTTAACACTGTGAGTTGGAATGTCAAGGGTCTGAACCACCCAATTAAAAGAAGGAAAGTACTCAATCATCTGAAGCAGTTCAACGCTGACATTATCTTCCTTCAAGAAACACATTTGCGTTCCGCAGACAATGACAGATTTCTGGCATCTTGGGCGGGGCAGCACTTTCATTCTACCTTCCAGGCAAAAGCAAGAGGGGTTTCTATCCTTGTGGCAAGGGGTGTAGTCTTTGAACCACTTGATATTACAGCTGACAAGAACGGTAGATTTGTAATCGTCACTGGGAAACTATTTAACATGAACGTTGTCCTGGCTAACGTATATGCCCCAAATATAGATGACGCTGCCTTCTTTGTCCACCTTTTCTCTAATCTTCCCGACCTGGGCCAGCACCACTTGATACTTGGAGGGGACTTGAACTGCTGGCTGGACCAGGCGCTGGATCGTGTTGATTAGTCCATTTTTCTTGAGTCCAGAAGAGAAGGTTTTAAAA
>CALSBZ010045444.1:23637-38449 GCA_943591055.1 Gobionotothen gibberifrons | reverse complement strand
CTGCCGAGGGTCCTGCCAACCCCTGGTCCTGTGCCGTTGGAGGCCCAGCCGACTACTCTTCTGCCGAGGGTCCTGCCAACCCCTGGTCCTGTCCCGTTGGAGGCCCCGCCATCACCTGTTCTGCGGAGGGTCCTGCCAACTCCGGGTCCTATTCCGTGGGAGGCCTCGCCATCATCTGTCTCACCGGCTCCGGTTCCTGTTAGGCCGACACCGGGCTCTGCTCGGCCTCTGGAGGTGTCAGGTCTTCGCCCTCGAGCCCGGACCCCTGAGTGCCACAGTCTTCACCCTCAATCCCGGCCTCCTGAGAGCCGCAGTCTTCACCCTCGAGCCCGGCCCCCTGAGAGCCGTGGTCTTCGCCCTCGATCCCGGTCCCCTGAGAGCCGCAGTCTTCGCCCTCGATCCCCTGTGGGCCGCGGTCCTCGCCCTCATGCTCGGCCCCCTGAGTTCGCCCGTGGTGGCCTTCGCCCCTCTATGGACTCTGCCTTGCCCCGGGTCGTCCGCCCGAGTCCCCCACCTTGGACTCTGTCTTGCCCCGGGCCGTCCTCCCGAGTTCCCCACCTTGGACTCTGTCTTGCCCCCGGGTCGTTCCGCCCGAGATCCCTTCCTGGTCCTCTGCCCTGCCCCTGGGCTGTCAGTTCAGTCCCGTCCTCCTGACCCCCTCCACCCACCCTGGTGGCCCTAGTGTTGCGTGGTGAAGTAGGGTCGAACCTATATCATGTGAAGCCACCGAGCACCGGTCCCCGAGGGAACCGGGCCTGGGGCAGGGCCCGTGGATCAAGCTACTTATTCGGCCTTGCGGCCCAATAATCGCTCTGACCTGGTGAGGCGGGGGCATCTCAAGCAATGAGCGAGTAGCCCACACACCCGCCGCCATGATCATCATCCAGGGAGAGTACAGCCCTGGGCGGTGGATTTCCTTGGACACCGGACTCTGAAGGAATGGCGAACGTGAAATGGCACCGCCTTGACCATATCCTGGTCCCCCAAACACTCGAAGCAGAGGTGGTGGGGATCGGCGCCCGCTATTTAAGCCAGGGCATAATTCCAAAAAATACTCGTTTCTTTCTTCCTTTCTCTCAAAAAATACGTCTCGGACTCAGTGCTAGGCTATCACCTCCGCTCGCTGAAGAGTAAAGGATGATGGTCAGGAGGCGGGGCCTCGTTTTATACGGAAGTGAGATGCGCACGCATTCAGGTAGGCCCGCCACGGGGCCGGCTACGTCTATAGAAATCTCAGTAGGTGAATGCTTGCATGATAAGGTAGTACCCATAGAGTCCAGTAGAGGGCGGAGCCTGTGAGAGATATAACAGGGACTTGAGTGCTTGGCAATAAACAGGAACTTGAGTGCGTTGCAATTCTGCCTTCAACCGACCCGTCGATCAGCGGCTGGCAGCCGTACAGCAAATCGCAGTGTAGCAGAACCTCCACAGTGACCTTCGCCTCACGGTCGCTTCCTCGTAGATCCGTCCAGAGCCTTGCTTCCCGTTTCCTCTTCGCCTCGTAGCTTCACCTTTTCCGTTCTCCCGGCAAAAGTCCCGGCTCCTCGCTTTAACCAACCACCGGCCAATCCACGTAGCTCCCTGTAAGGTTGGGCAGGCAGCAGCCAATCACGCTGCCCTCATCCAGCTGCGAAAACACACATACTCCGCCCACCTGACAGGCTAACCCTTTTTATGAATGGAAACACACATTTGTCCCCACTTCCACTTAAAATACATATGCACACAGTAAATATAACGCATCATCATTTGACATACAAAAATCCCATCCCTACTGGCGACATGAACACCCAAATCAACAACAAATGACCGGATTGGCTCAAATGGACCAATCCGCAGAGCACCTCACACACCAGGATCCCTTGGCTAACTAACAGGGAGTCCCCATTGACTTGCATAGAGCTCCCTGAACGCTGGTAATAGACGAGTTGGGATCGCGGAGAAATATTCTCCGCAGACCCATTCTCACAGCGTTTATAAACCTTTTTCTTACTCAATATCAAGCCACACTTATTGTTTTTACTTCGGCTGTGAGTGTTTGTGTGTGCTCAGGGTGAGTTTTGATTGTTCTCGCTGTATCGCCGTCCGCTCCTCGCAGCAACGAGCCGACCAATCAGAGCACACTGGGCTCACAGGGAGGGGGGGGGACAGGAGCTCCAGCAAGCCGTTTACGACAGATTTGTCAATTTCTGACAACGTGATTCGTCACGTGGTGTGCTAAACACTTCCTGGTTAGCTTTCCGCTAGAAATTCAAATCTCAAAATGGCAAAAGAACGGCGAAAAAAACGTTCACAGAGAAGAGGACAACAATTGTCACTTGCAAGAAGCAAGGTTATACAAAAAACAAATGACACTGATCATGAAATACCTTCACGGAGTGCGTCGAGGCGCAAGCTGTGAGCGCATGATGTGAAATATAACCAAGTCTTAAATCAGACTTTAGTTCCACCTGGAGTAAATCCACAAGCTACCCTGCAGTTTACAAAGTCATTCAAACTAGCTGCACCTTTACCAGCTTTGAGAACACTTTCATGATCAATCATTATAAAACATATCATATATATTATTCTGAAATGGACCAATCTGCACAATGACTAGTTTTACTGTCGCTACTTTCACTATATTTTGATGATAATACTTTTCTACTTTCACTTGAGGAACATTTTGAATGCAGGACTTTTACTGTAACAGAGTATTCAAAATTCTCAACAAAGTAACGACATGACTCCCAATATTAATTGAAATGCTTTTATGGATTTAGAAAATGTTTTTATTGATTTAAAAAATAGTTGTATGTATTGATATAAATTGACATGCATCCGCTAAGAAAAATAGTCCGTTGTGACATCGCGTAAAACAGAGGATTTCGACATGTTACATGAATTGCTTACATCCACAATGGAATTATGATCAGTGGAAATGGCCATGACACCTCTCCTTTAAGGACTAACGTTTATAATAATAAATAGCGTATTTATCCATATTCATAATTACATTACAATACATTACCAACAACCGTTATTTTAATCACAAATAATGCATGTTTCAATGTAATGCGTATTATTTACGTTAACGAGGTAAATAGGCTAAAAGAAAAACATAAGATCATACTGTAAGTGACTTGAGAAGCGGAATTTAAGGAGATTGTCTCCTTTCTGCTGGAGGAAATGGCTGGTTCTGTAGTTGCATACTGTAAGTGACTTGAGAAGCGGACTTTGAGGAGATTGTCTCCTTTCTGCAGGAGGAAATGGCTGGTTCTGGCCGACTACATAACATTTAGCTGACGCTTTTATTTTTAAGCGACTTACAACAGTCTGAATGAAACGGCAGCTCTCAGCTGTGTATTTACACAACTAATGGCCCATCAACCGCAGCTCTCTCCCCCCTCCCCCCCTGAATTGTAACTGAGGGAATACACTGGGTTAAAACTCCACCCGAATCTCCGGATTTGAATCTCATCGAGTTGAGTACCCTCTACAGTATGCAAATCAAACTGTAGACCAGGGGTGGGCAAACTTTTTGGCTCGGGGGCCACTATGAGTTTTAAATTTGACAGACGGGCCGGGCCAGTAGCAGATCGGTAAAAAAATATTTAGCTGTCCACTCCTCATTATACACTCGGCGCACTCAATGTTGACTTTTCTTTTCTTTGGTCCACTCATTGTTACAAATGCAGGTTTAAAGGTGAATTAGGTTCAAAGGTGAATTATTGCGTCATTGCGTCATCGTTTGTAACCGTTTACGTGCCTTCTTATGACCCACACAGCGTTTTACGTCGCTGATTTTCTCCGCAACATCGCTCACAACAACATCAATAGAGTACTGCGTCGGGTAGTTTTTAATTATCCGAAGCCAGATTAAATTAAATAACTACTTCTCCAACCTTATACCTTTCTCCAGAGTGCCGTGGTGCATTGTTTATTAATCTGGTTCAGCTGCATTACCGCCCGCTGCAGTGCTGCTCGTCTACCGGAGTTCATTCTCCCGTTAACTCGCGGCAGCGGCCGCTGTAAAGTTTTCACTGTCTGACTGTCACACAAGCAGCTGATAAATATCCCCCATCCCCATAAGTGAATGTGTTTTAGTCTGAAAGCTGTTTGGCATCACAACGCTAATAAACATACAGTATACAACAGATATACATGCATACAAATTATAACATCAAATGTATTAATTAATTTTACAAATAGGACAGAGGGTGCAGCACAAACAGTACGAAACAAATAGAGAGCTTTCTGAACATCAGCAGGAGAGGACTCTTTCAAGACACTAGTAAATACTGAAATGAACATTAAAACAAATCACACTGTAGACGGTGCACCTACAGTATTGTTTTAAATAATGGTCGGAATGTGACCTGTGAGCCTTCTGAATTACCGTGGGACAGCACATTTTACATTTTCATGTTAAGTAAACTAGTGTTTTCCCTAACATCACCCAAATGTATATAAAAGGAGAGATAAGACACAGAGCAACATCATTTCTGTATTTGTGAATGAAGCGCCATCTCCTGGTTAAAACCTGAAATTGAAAATCTGGCAACGCCCTCTTGGAAAATAGTGGGAGGGCTTAGCCTTCCTCGAAACTGGGCGTAGGCAGGTCGTAGGCAGGTAGAGGTAAGCTGGAGTCCGAATTTAAGTGCTTCATCTGTATATTTAAAATGTGTTACCTTTTTATAGAAGTGATTATAATTTTATGCCAATATTTTCCTATGGTAAAGTTTCGTTTTGCGCTCTTATTTTGAAGAAAGTGAATGGACAACATTCCTCTTTGCTTTTCGTTCGGGTTTACCTTGCACTTCATCAGTTGAATCACTTTTAACATTCGTTTGAGATGTTGACGGGTTGGCCAAAGTTTTTACCCCACAGTCAAACAACTTAATTTGCTTCGCCATTTTTTGTAAAGCAAACACACGCCGCACCGCGCACGCGAGTAAACGTGCATCGCTTTCTGGCTCCGTAATCACACCAATGCACGTGCAACTTAAGTATCAGGTTCCGACTGGTCACAACAATAATTAAATATCGCTCTTAAAGGAGGGGTAGGTACGTTTGAGAAACCGGCTCGAGTGCACAAAAATTCCAAAGTACACAACCGAAAAGAATCCGCCCCTTCCTTCAGACTTCCTACAGAGCACCTCCTCCAACACACATGAACGCGCACATGACCTCAGTGAAGACTTGAAAACATCATGGCTCGATCAGATGTAAGAAAACAACACCCAAGATCATGATAATGAATGTGAAACAAATGTTTAACAAAGTATATTGTCAGTGCTTATATTTTTGAAGCTAGCATGTTTGTTTTGTGAAAATATATTAAAAATGTTACGTCTGGCTAGCTGGCGAGCGCAGGCTGCGGTAACGTTACATATCAGGCAAATCTAAAAACCATAAGTAGTCGCCATCGTTGAAAAGCAACTCCGATATTGACTCTGGTTTGACTTCTCCTAGTTTCCACTTTCTTTTTCTTCATAATTTGCTCCATTACAGTTTTTCTTTTGCGACTGGTAGACGATGTTGAAGCAAACTCTGCCATGGTGAAAGTGTCCTGCAGCGGCTGCTGCTGGCGATTGAGCAACAACTGCCCGGAGACGGGAAACACGCCCAATGACGGCACGCGCAATGACTGCACGAGTGTGTGTGCACGAGATTGAAGGCTGACAGACAGGTCGGCTAAAATAACTGGTCGTAGTTTTTACAGGCTTATTACGGCTTCCACAGATGAAATTTTGTTATGGATTTTTTTTCAAAGCACTTAGAATATTCATTGCTATCAGGATATTAAGAGCATTCCATGGAATATAACAAAAAGTTTATCTCGAGCCGGTTTCTCAAACTTACCTACCCCTCCTTTAATATAACAAATAATTAACATTTATCTATTTTGGGGTGCACATTTTGCTGTTTGCTGTCTTTATTTCTTTATGTTAAAAACTGGTTGCCACTGATGGCAACCAAAGGCCAAGGAGTGGTTGACATTTTTTCTGAATGGTTGTCAATGGCAACCTGGCAACCGTTACTGTCGAGCCCTGATGTCTGATTATTTATTCATGAATCATAGCACAAATTATGTAGATATTAAAAACCATGCTGTGTGTGGTATAGCCATGGCTTAAATGATCAAATCCAGTGCGTCTATGCTTGCTGCTTGCTGATGTCTTGTCTGCAAGGCACACAATTACAGAAATGAGGCACAGAAGAATAGAAATGATGCCTCAGAAATCGTTGTGATCAGCTGTTTTAGCGCAGTTCTCAGTGAAGTGGGGGAGTCTCCCTCCGCAGCCGGTTGGCATAGTTTTGGCACAATTCCGTTGTACAGACCAACGTTAACAGCAGCCCCGTCTGTGCACACGGAGACCGACTCTGTCGTCCGGTGATCTAACCGCCTTCTGGAAAAGCTTCACAAGTACGTCGGTACGCAAATGCGCTTTGTGACACAAGTGACGGTACGCATTTCAGATTGTTGCCGCGCATGCGTATATGGGCTCAGAACAGTCTCATAATACACACATGCACACAGAAGGATTCACACTTGTATTGATCCGCAAAAGGATTCACACTTGTATTTCCGGATCCACACTTGTGTGTTTCAATGCACACACAAATGTGTTCCGTTTCATATGCATGAAAAAAAAATCCAAGTACAGAAAAAAGTTTTACATTTGTATTTTTGATCCTCACATATTAGTTTTCCGTTTAAAACTGCTGCACCTGCAAACACAAACCGCTTTCTGTGCACGTATCGCTGTGCATTCGTGTGAGGGTTTTTTGAGACTCCCCTGACGGTCAGCTGATTCGTACTTGTAATTTTTTACAATCAGATGTCTCCTCAATTCTAAGCCAATCACATGAGCGCGCCCGCACAAGGGTAGATTTCTTGCGTTCATGACGTAGCGCTTCATGTACGCATTTTGCGCTGTCCGGAGCTGACAGATCCATGGAGCCTGCCTGCAGGCGCTAATCTCAGGACACCTCCACTCTCACGGCCCGTCCACACTACAGCTTCAAAAAAAGCTTGGAGCTGGGCGTGTCTGAAACTTGGGGATTTTATTTGAGCACCACAACCAACAACCTATCACATGAATCTCCCGCCCCCGACATACAAAGCAATAGCAATGTTAAAACGAAGTAAACTGGATATAAAATCCCCAAACAGGCGAAAGCCTACCAGTTTCACCCACTGTCTCTGCCACCTCCCTCCATGCCTGGTTCCTCCGGTTGTATCCCGGTAAGTTAATAGGGACTGGTCATACAAAACCGGGTGATTTGCTACGGCGATAATTAGTTTCTCCTCCGTCTTTTTTTGAAATATAGAAATGAACAGCGGGGTATCTCTCCCAGCTTAGACGCGGTTTGATTGGCTAGGGCTTGAGCTGTCAGATTTTCAGAAACGGGATTTGATTGGCTGGCACTGGCTTCTTCTGACGCCGGAGAAGCCGGAGAAGCACGGCCATGCTACCCACAATTCAGTTCGGCGAAAAGAGAGGCATTCAAAGTGAATGGGCAGACGCGTTGGAAGCCGTTTTTGAAGCTGTCGAAGCTGTAGTGTGGACGGGCCGTCAGTAGCTACATTGCCACTTTCCGAACAGGAAATGCACGCAAATGCAAGCCTTTATATTATTAAGGTACAGCGCCACTTTCCGAACCATTGATGAATGCTTGTGTACACAAAAACGGGAGGCAAAACCGTTTTAAATGTGTGTTTCCTGAATGGCGAATACAGCTTTATTTATGTCTGTATGAAGTTGTTGTGAGTGTGGAGGGAGCAGCTACAGGTTAGCTTAGCCTAATCGATCAGTGTTAGACAGTGAACTGTCAACGGGGGGAGCCCCGCCGGTCATTATCGGCCGATATTCACTCTTAATAGTTTGATCGGTGCTCTCTAGAAAGGCCGATCAGGAGAGCTGGATCTGATCGATATGGACATAAACGCGAGGGAAGTATAACCGGACGAGAGAGAGAGAGATCAGATCAGCTGCTGAGTCTGACGGAGACACGCCGCTCTGCATGATCACCTGAAGCTCCGCCCTCTGTTGAGAGAGCTGACCGGACAGCGCAAAATGGGTACATGAAGCTACGTCTACGCAAGAAAGCATACCCTCGTGGGGGCGCGCTCATGTGATTGGCTTAGAATGAAGGAGACATCTGATTGGCTATAGATGGAAAAAATTCTCAAAAAACCCACACACGAAGGCACAGCGATCCGTGCACAGAAAGCGGTTTGTGTTTGCAGGTTCAGGGGATTTAAACGGAAAACTAATATATGAGGATCAAAAATACATATGAAACGGAACACATGTGTGTGTGCATTGAAAAACACAAGTGTGGATCATGAAATACAAGCGTGAATCCTTCTGTGTGCATGTGTGTATTATGAGACTGTTCTGAGCCCATATGCGTACCTGCGTACCAGTTATGTGCACCCCTGGCTATAATGTTACACAGCGTGCTAACCTCGACAACCCAGCTAGCTAGGCTCCTTTCATGCTTGCTAGCTTATAACTTATTTGAAGAGCTGGGTCTCTGCGATTTACAGCGTGATACGAACAGAGAGACTAACTTATCAGAGTTAACTTGAATACATCCATTTTGGACAAATGTATGCATATACCAACCATTCGTGAAGTGATTCTCCGGCACGCAGCATCTGGTTTCCAACTTCAGAAATGTTTTGCAGAGAGGAGGGGGCGGGGATCAGGGGCCATTAAGAGCAAAGAGCGCGCAAATAGGGGCTGAGCGGGTAACGCCCCGTCCACTGCGCAATGAAATATATATTGTATTCATTTTTTTTTAAATATAAATCAATATATGGGAAACACTGACAGTCTATGGCTGAAACCTACCAATCAGAGTAGGGGCGGGTCTTCACAGAGTACGTTTGGGGAACAAAATCAAGCTTTTTAAAAGGCGAGTGGATTTTGGCAGGCAGGGAGTGTGGACCAACGATTGAACGATAAAAAGAACGGCTCTCACCAAGTACGACTGGGTTCCCCTCGTTCGTACCAAAGAGCCGTTCAAAAGGCTCTTTCGCGACCGACACATCACTAGTCTTAAGTAGGATGAGGATTTCATTCTTGATTGTGTGAGTGTCTGAAATGTTCCCTACAAAGAAAGGACAACTTGCCGTAGAAAGAAGAGCCCTTCTTATATTTCACCACCAGCTCTCCCTTTTGAGAGGATAGAGGGGCTTCGGCCCTCTTTCCTCCGTGGGAGAACAGGGTTAACAGCCTGTCCATCTTCTCTTCCAGCTTTTGAAGTCCTTTTTCAACATCTGGGCACTTGCAGCTGCAAGAATGTGTGTGTGTGTGTGTTGTAGGAGCAAACACTAGTGGTGGCTTACACCCCACCCCTGCTCCTGCGCCGTCCGCTAGATGAGCCTGGTCAGATTAATGAAAGAAGGATTTCAAACACCGGAATAAAAGTTATAACAATAATCTGATTTAATGGTAAGAAACACAATACAAGTTACAGAGTACCCCAGGCCTACCCCGGGCCCCCAGTCCCACTGCCGTGCGATACAGATATCGGGACCAGCCAGTCAGAACCAGGGGCATTTTGCATGACTAAACATTCAGTTTACATAGACATATTTGGGGGCGGAGTTGTGTCGGCTCTTCCGCCCCATTTTACTCCTAAGCGAATCAGAGAGTCCGTGGGGAGGAGTTGTATCGGATGCTCACTCCCCTAAGTGTTATCTACTGGTGGATTTGCTCCGGGGCGAGCCCTCTGCAGCGAATCAGAGTGAGTCAGCCATTGATGTCCTTAAGCAGAGTCTTCCACTTCCGAGACAGAGCTGTCCTTGGTGTAGAGATACTTTTGGGTGAACATAACAATCTTTATCTCTGCACCTGTCCAAAGCCCTTACTCCCTTTATTTCCCACAGACCAAGCAGTTTCTTAAGCATATATTTCCCACAGACTGAGCAGTTTCACAAGCATATATTCCACACAGACTATTCTTTCCCAGAGAATCAAACCTGGTACACAGATAAAGAATGTGTGTGTGTGTGTGTTAAATAGAGGACTGTTGCTGTGCAGAGAAGACGGTTATCTTACAATGCTCTCATAGGGAGAGCAAATGTGTGTGTGTGTGTGTGTGTGTGTGTGTGTGTGTGTGTGTCAGGGAGTGTAAGTAAGAATATCTGTGTGTGTGCTGAATCAGTAACAGCATGTGAGTAGGTTATATATATATAGGATTACTTGAAAACAGTCCCAAATAATACGTGATTACTTTAATACAGTTCAGAATAATACATGTTCACTTTAATATAGTTCAGAACAATATCTGTTGACTTTAGTGTGTGTTCCAAGTGAATCTGCGGCCCCCTGGTGGCCAGTACATAAATGATGTGGCCCCCACCATCCAAGATGCCCATCCCTGCTCTATAATAAAGGGTAGAAGATTTAAATTGGAAATTAAAACCCTTTGGTTCCAAATTCCAGTCTAGATCATAACATTTTATGTTCTTTACAAAAACTATTAAACTACATTGTAGAAAGATGAAGTGTAGATTGTGGATAGTTAGATGGAACATTCAAAAGGACAAGATGATACAAGCCTTCTTTTCAGTGCTCTTATTAGTGAATCACAGATCAAATTAAATGTGTGACTCTAGCCATCTTATTAATTCATTAGTTATTGCATCAACCTTTTTTTAAAGAAACTATACATAGGCTGACGCATAGGGAATAGTTAATAACATGAAAATACCTAATCACATGAAATCGAAAAAAGGCAAGACGGACTGAAACATTGTTGATTTTGGTCTTCTCATGTGATTTGTTGACAAAAAGGAAAAATAACAATATATTTTCCATCTAGTCTCTGCATGTCCGGGTATCCATGTTTCTAAGTTAAAACATTCTATTGGTCGATTTTCCTTCAACATAGGCAGTTTAAAAAAATGTTTAAATGTTATCATATATTTACCATGCCTGAATATATAAATATCAAGTATTCTGACATCCAGAATGCTGTCAGTCAGCGCTCACTGCACACTGCGCTGGTCACTGTGTTTTTGGTATTAGGTGGAACAGACAGTTCTACATGCTGGGTTTGCTGTCAGAAGGTGAACAGTGTTTGTGAAAAGGCCTAACCCCCCATGGCAGTTTGGAAAAGGTAAAACTCCTTTTTTTGAGGGTAAGAAGAATTTATTTTCGAATAGGCTCCACATCGTGTAATATTGATTGATCTGCTGACCCAGTTTGAGAGTCCTGCATCCCAGTGGCAAACAGCGGGGTTAAGGCAGCATGAATGCCTCGGAGCGAGCCTCAGGCAGGTGGAGGGGGGGAGGGGAGTACGGCCACCCGCCTGTCTGATCCAGGGCAAGATCTGGATGAGAAACATGGTTAATACTGGTACCAATACCTGCATCACAGAGACATATTATGATTATGATGTCTCAGTATTCTTACCTGCAAACAGAATTAACAACATCAGAGTGCGTTGGTGACACTTCTAGTCTTCAAACACAGAGCCTGGAGCCTCTAAGACCAAACAAATCCATTTAATTCAAAATTCAAAGGGTTTAATGTCATTTAGATCTTTCATATCTCATTCTGAAGACTTCATGTTGGTTTAGGACTGGCCTGCAGCATTCAATAAGAGAGAACACTTTTAAAGATATAAGGCAGAAAAATAAAGAGTATAAAATTAGTATTTGGTCGAGGTAAATTATAATGGTATCAGGATCTATTCCAATGTATTCTTGGACAAATTTAGTTTTTGGCGAGAAACTTGAATAAATACAATTGTTTGCAGGAGATCATGTCAACGTAATATAAGATGAGAGTATATGATAGAAGTGAGTTATGATCTATTTAACTTCCTAACAGTAGCTTTAGGCAGCTTATAATGCACAATATAAACTACTTATACCAAATATTATTATAAATAATATATATTTATTTTTTAAATCAAAGCAAATATTTACTAACATAGCATAATACATCGAGTTCAAGGTTTACACTGAATTTGGCACGGTTAAAAGTTATTTTTTGGACTGTCTGGAGCCTTGGATGATGGACATAATGAAGTCACCCAGTTTATGATTCCTAACAGCTGGCATGGGAATAGTTTATGCGACTAAAACGTACGGTTATGTTTTAGGGATGATCCCTGTCACAAAAACAAAAAGGCTTTCTAAAAGTTTGACAAGCTACCTGCCCATTCACCACCCTGACCTTCACACCCATTTTCCCAGGTTGCCACATTGAGACATAATTATGGCAAGCCGATTTAGCTTTTATTCATTTCTGGAGGATGTCAAAAAATCTATTCTTACTAGTAAGAATGCAAATTCTTGATATCAAATATTCAATTCTTACTAGTAATAAAGTTTATTTCGATTTAGCTTTTATTCATTTCTGGAGGATATCAAAAATAGAATTTTAACTAGTTTGAATGCGAATTCTTGATATCAGA
Organism: Gobionotothen gibberifrons; assembly: GCA_943591055.1. NCBI lineage: Eukaryota > Metazoa > Chordata > Actinopteri > Perciformes > Nototheniidae > Gobionotothen > Gobionotothen gibberifrons. The sequence continues at coordinate 26,023 of CALSBZ010045444.1, read as the reverse complement.
AATTCAATTGTAACAAACTGGCATAGTTGGGGTCAGACTCTTTTTGTCATCTCAAATACATCTTTAAACTAAATCTGAAAAATAAAAGCACCAGCAGTTCATTTACCTGTGTCGATGAGATTCATTCTCAACAACACCAGAGAATCTTCAAGCACCTGTCAGAGTTACCCCTGATCTCAGAGCTGTGGCGCAGGTAGGCTAGGTGAGCAAAAAAAGTCGTTATATGTAACAAAATTACGTAATCATGATCAGTGTTGGGACTAACGCGTTACAAACTAACACGTTACTGTAACGCAACTACCTTTTGCGGTAACTAATAACGTTACTGGTTACCTATTCCCATTCAGTAACACCGTTATAGTTAGTGTGATTTAAATGGGTGCGTTACTGCGTTACATTATGTGATCCAACTGAACCGAATCTCCCTGCGGATGTAATTTACAGGCGAATACAGCGATGTCCTCTCACAGTACCATGGAAAAGTGAAAGTGACCAGAGAGGAGTGATGATTGGTTAACGCGGGGTAACATTTCAGGGTAAGCCAATCAGAGACAGAGTTGGGCGGGTCTTGCCTTTTGGGGAACATACACGGCAACGCTCACCACCAGCACACACACACACACACACACAATGGCAGATGCAAGTATCAGCGAGAGCAGCAGCGCATTTGCAACTTGGAGATATAACCACTATTTTCAATTTGTGGAGATAAAGGACACAAAAGATATTACGGTCAAATGTAAACTGTGTGATTTTTTTAAATCGCCACATGTCACCCAGAGTCAACTAAACAGATTGATTGCCAGGTATGTTGTTGAGGACATGCTGCCCATCGCAACGGTCGAGTCTGTTGCCTTCAGAGAACTAGTGAGCAAAATACCAGTGAAAGCAGGGCCACAGTGCAGAAAGACCTTTTCCAACTACCTGGACATTGAATATGCTAAAATGGAAGTTGAGCTCAAAAATACATTTGATGAGTTAGAATATCTCTCTACCACTGCAGATATATGGACTGCACATAATAAAAGCTTTCTTGGTGTAACCGCACATTGGATAAATCCACAGAACATGCAACGTGGGAAAGCAGCGTTGGCATGCAGAAGATTCAAAGGTCGGCATACCTATGACAGTATTGCAACTGAGCTAGATAACATTCACTCATCTCATGGCATATCCCGAAAAATCACAGCAACTGTCACGGATAATGGCTCTAATTTTGTCAAGGCCTTTAAAGTGTACCAACCACAGGAGGAGGGTGAAGATAAGGACTCTAGAGGATGGTGAGGTGACCTTTACAAACATTGGGGATGTACTGCTGGATGATGATGATGATGTAGATGCTGTGATTTCTTTACCCCCACACCAGAGATGTGCATCACACACATTAAACCTCATCTCATGCACTGATGTGGAGTGGTTACTGTCAACACCTGAAACAAAAGCAGTCTACAGAAACGATACCACAAAGTGTGCAGGGTTGTGGAACAAGGCTAGTCGATCATCAGTGGCCTCGGAGCTCGTGGACGACATTATTGCAAAGAAGCTGCTAGTACCTTGCACAACTAGGTGGAATTCGTTTTATGATGCCCTGGCTCGAATTTCTGGGATACCGGTGGTGGAGTTGAACACCATCTCCTCCAAACTACAGATGAAATGTATCAGTGAAAGGGAACATCAGTTTCTCAGAGAGTACTGTACTGTCGTGAAGCCACTTACTGTGGCACTGGACATTCTTCAGGGAGAAGACAATTGTTTTTATGGCACACTCCTACCCCACACTGGAAATATTGAAGAATGAACTGCAAATCCTCGTTGGCCTACCAGATGCAGGTAAGAACTGTTATTTTCTTTTGCATTAAAAAAAATAATTAAATCAATCAGCCAATTGCATTGTATTTTATAAATGTCACTCATACAGATGAAGCACTTAATTTCGGACAGTTTGAAACGCGAGGGCAGTGATTGGTAAGTGGTCTGCCCTCGCTCAAGGGAAAGCCTCCAGCTTAACTTGAGACCGCCCCCGTTATAAATAAATGTAATTATAATGAAGCCAGCTGCAATGGATCATTGAACACCTGAAATTGAAAATCTGGCAACGCCCTCTTGGAAAATAGTGGGAGGGCTTGACCTTCCTCGAAACTGGTCGTAGGCAGGAACAGGTAAGCTGGAGTCCGAAATTAAGTGCTTCATCTGTATGGGTGTATAGGCTGTGTGACAGTGTGATTGATATGTACTGTATTAGCCCACATGTGAATGTACTGAATGAGACAATAAACCTGCAAAGCCTTTTAGTTGTAAAGTGTACAACATGTACAACATATAGGTTAGGCCTACACATTTTGTGGCCCTGAAATAAAATGCATTATGAAACTATGCATACGTAATG
>CALSBZ010045444.1:0-13637 GCA_943591055.1 Gobionotothen gibberifrons | reverse complement strand
ACTGCCCTCGCGTTTCAAACTGTCCGAAAGTAAGTGCTTCATCTGTACATCCTTTTGTAAAGACATGATTATTCCGTGTAAGCAAGTTAAAATATACCCTAATAACAAACCATGGGTGACCAAGGCGGTTAAGTCCAGCATTCAGAAAAAGAAACAAGCTTTTAAACAGGGAAGTGCCTCTGATCTGCATGATGCTAATAGGGAACTTAAAATAGAAATTCTGAAAGCTAAACAGAATTTTAAATCTGAACTACAAAACAAAATGGCTGTAAACAACCTTGGCTCAGTCTGGAGTAGCATGAAAACCATAACAGGCCTCCGGGAAACAAAGAGCTGCCATGTGACTCTGGATGGCTTTAATTCAGATGTTGAGTTTGCAAATGCACTAAATCACTTTTTTTCTCTCGATTTGACACATTTGATTTCAGTAATAACATATCTGAACTGAAGCTTAAACTTGAAGACAATAAGTATTTTAACATAGATCAGAGGGAAGTGGAAAAGGTCTTCCGTTTAGTAAAAATAAATAAGAGTCATGGACCTGACAACATCTGCGGTCGTTTACTTAAACTTTGCGCAAAAGAACTTAGCCCTGTGTTCCACTACATTTTTAATATGTCTTTACAGACACAGCATGTGCCAAAGGTTTGGAAGGATGCTGTGGTAGTCCCTGTTCCCAAATCCAGAGGCCCCAAAACTCTTAATGATTTTAGACCAGTTGCACTTACATCAATTCTAATGAAGACATTGGAAAAACTAGTCAGAGCAGAAATCTTACGGAAGACTGAGCATGCACTCGATCCCATGCAGTTTGCAGGCCACACAGAGGAGTGGAGGATGCCACGGTCACCTTATCTGACTTACTTTTTAAACACTTGGAGGGAAAGGGATCTCATGCTAGACTTTTATTTGTTGATTTTTCCTCTGCTTTTAACACAATTTGAAATAAGCAATAATCTTATGGGCTGGATTCTTGATTTTAACCAATAGGACACAAAGAGTGAGGGTGAATGGGACCTTATCTGATCAAGTCAGCTCCTCCACCGGCTCCCCACAAGGATGTGTCCTTTCACCACTATTATTTATACTTTACACTAATATGTGTCAAAGTAGGTGGGAAAATAGGACTATTTTAAAGTATGCAGATGACTCTGTAATTGTTAGTAGGCTCGAGGACAATGAGACCAGCCACGGCCCTGTCATTGACGACTTTGTCAGGTGGTGTGAGGAGTCCTATCTACAACTGAACATAAGCAAAACCAAGGACATGATCATTGATTTTAGAAGACATCCCCACATACATGAAGTCTTAACAATCCAGAATCAGAAAGTAGAATTTGTGCAATCATACAAATATTCACAATACAATCGGGACAATTATTGACTCAAAATTGAGCTCTGATCCAAACTGTGAAGCTGTGTGCAAAAGGGGGAACCAGCGTTTGTACTGTCTTAGGAAATTGTCCTATTTTAACATTGACAAAACCATGATGATTATGTTTTATCGTGCTTTTATCGAGTCAATTCTGTCTTTTTCACTAATGTCATGGTTTGGTAACCTGACTTTAAAGAGCAGAAACTCTCTGAGTCAGATCGTAAAGTGGTCCAGCAGACTGATTGGTGAGCCACAGCTAAACCTGGAGACCCTGTACCTCAGGCAGTTACAGCGGTTATCCAGCTCCATATTAGACGATGACTCCCACCCTCTGCACTCAGAATTCAAGCTTCTTCCTTCGGGCCGGAGGTTACTTGTCCCAAGGAGTAGAACGAAGCGGTATAAAAACAGTTCTATCCCAGCAGCTATTGCACAAATTAACAAATCATAGGAGCATCAAACAGATGCCTATTTTTATTTATTTATTTATTTAATTGTGAATTTTGAATGTCCATGTTTGTACTGGTGTTTTCCTTCTTAAAATGTTTCTTAAATATTTTGAGATTTGGTTGAGCAAGGTATATTTGTACTTTTACTAGTCCTTTTATTAGAGATGTGTCTGTTGTTTGTGTTTGTTTTTAGTGTCAGGATGGAACCCTTGTCAGAATCTACCTACGGGTACAAATACACCAGGTCTGCTCGTCCTGCCTTGGGCTGGAACATGCCCGGAAGGCTATCGACGCCCCCGGTTCGTGCGGACACTGTGCCCGCTTCACCATCAAGAGCCTCCGCCGACGGCTAGCGCGCCAAGCTAGCCTGTCGGGAGGAGACCCTTTCATGTCTAGCGATGAGCCGACCGGCAACCGAGACATGGAGGTAGCCGCCGCGGAGGCTGAGCCTTGCGCTGAGGCTAGCTGGGGCTCCCAGCTGGACCTCACCGTGGTTCCGCCCGCGGAGGATGTCCTGGAGTTGGACTATATAGAGGAAGACGAAGAGGGTGCCTCGGAGTTTCTCTTATCCGACTCAGACGAAGATGATATTTTCGTCTCATCCGCTCAGGCTGCCAAGCCTGATACGGTGTCTGCTCCTCCGGGCGAAAGCATGCCAGCTTCGCCCCGTCTCAGCATGGACTTGCAAGCCGTGTGCCAAAGGCATCCCCTGGCCTGAAGTAGCAAAGGAGACCACCAGGTCTCGCTACGAGGGTAAGAATTTGCCCCAGGCTGCGAGGATGGCAAGACAACTTCTCCCAGTTTTTCCAGGCTGCTGGACGAGGTGTCTGTCTCGTGGAGAGACCACCCGTTCAGCAGTAAGTCCCCGATCCAGGGAGCTTCCTCTTTGGATTTCGAGGGCATGGAGAAACTCGGCTTGCTTCGCATGCCTCCTATGGAGCCGCTTGTTGCAGCCCACCTACAACCGCGGCTGTCTTTGGCGTCTAACAGGAGCCTCACGCTGCCGACAAAAGCAGATCGTTTTGAGTCAGCAATGACCGAACGGACTTACAAAGCGGCGGCTTTATCTGTCAGGGCGCTAAATGTCTCATCGATGCTGACTGTTTACCAAGGAGAGCTGTGCGAAGACATGACAAATAAACCTGAGCCTGCTGTGTGGGATGAAATTACCGCGATCACGGACATTTGCCTCCACGTGCAGCGCTGTGCGGTCAACGCCACGGGTATGGTAGTGCAGGAGAGAGCCAGGTGGCTTAACCTGACGAACCTACCAGACCGGGAGAAAGAGGACGTTTTGGACATGCCAATTGTCCCCGAAGGCATATTTGGCACTGCTCTGGCTTCGATGCAGCAGCGGTGTGAGGCCAAAAAGAGAGAAGACGAGGCTCTAGCCTTCCCTCCTCTCCTCGGTGGAAGAGTAAGTAAGTAAGTAAGTAAAGTTTATTTATAAAGCGCTTTTCATAGACAGAGTCACAAAGTGCTTGACAAAACAATAAAACATCCATATAGGAGGTGTACAATGATCAATGACCCACATGTTAAAAAGTCGTAAAAGCACCAGAGCATAATTTAAGACACAATAAAAACACAATAAAATTAAACTTACAAACAAAAATAAAAACATAGTATTAAATGAAATAAGATCAAGCACACCTGACCAAACAGGAATGTCTTTAAAATAGTTTTAAAAGAGTCAACAGACTCCGCAGACCGTAGATGAGGAAGCAGAGCATTCCATAATTTGGGAGCCACTGCGAACGCTCGATCACCGCGGGTCTTAAGGTGGGTACGTGGGACAGACAGTACATTTTGCCTGTGATACCTGAGTGTCTGGAAGTTCCCTGTTGTCCAGCCCCACCTGTTCTGCTCTGGAATGTGCTTCCAGGGGCCACCCTTGCCCCCGACTCCCCGTCGCCTTGAGTGATGTCAAAACAACATCCCCAAATTCACACCGTGAGGAAGATACAGCAGGTTCTGCTGGCCGTTTAAGTCACACAAGCACATGTCCACGTTTTTCAATAAAGCATATTCCACTGTCGTTTCCAGGCTTGAAGCCAAGGGCACAGTCAACAATAATGAAAATAAATACAATAAACAGTCAGGTGAATGTGCCGCTTCTGAGGGGGGCTGTCGCCTCTCTCAACAAGCAGACGGTAACCGAGTCTGTCAATGCACCTCGCGCATGCGCAGTGTCGGCCGAGGTTGTCAGTCAGGGGTAATATCGTGTTCAGACACTAGAGGGCCCCATAATACAACTAATAAAGGCACAGAGAGCCGACAGCAGGGCAGAGGCTACTTCTCCTCTCACTCTCATGAGCGAGAGGTGGAGAGCGCTCACAAGCTCAGCTTGGGTGTTGAGGACGATATCACGGGGCTACAGACTCCAATTCGCTGTCACCCCCCCTCACTTCTCGGGCATTGTGCATTCACAAGCCCGGGGAGAGTCGGCCCGTATTCTAGAGAAGTTAGAAAAAAGGCCATAAATATAGTGCCCCCAGAACAGAGTCAGAGCGGCTTTTATTCCAGGTATTTCCTCGTCCCCAAACGGGGAGGGAACGGAATTCGCCCTATCCTTTTAAGGGCTCTGAACAAATACCTCAGAAAATAGTTCAGGATGCTCACTCACGCATCTCTGCTGCATCTCGTGCGTCAGGGCGATTGGTTCACATCAATCTACCTGAAAGACGCGTATTTTCACATCCCAATATATTATCCACACAGGAAATATCTGAGGTTCGCTTTTCAGGGTGTCTGTTACGAGTACAGAGTGCTTCCCTTCGGTCTGTCTCTCAGCCCACGGGTGTTTGTACGATGTACGGAGGCAGCAATCGCCCCGTTAAGACAACAGGGCATTCACCTGGCAACCTATTTAGACGACTGGCTCCTTCTTGCACAGTCGGAGCAGGAGGCTATTACGAAGACGAATATCCTCGTGAAACACCTGCTCGACCTGGGTTTCGTAATAAACACAGAAAAGAGCATGTTGTCCCCAGCTCAGACTGTACTCTTCCTGGGTGTATGCCTAAATTCAGTGTCATTCACAGCCCGCCTGTCAGCGGAGAGAGTGAAAGCCTTCAGAGCTTGCCTTGCTCATTTCCGGCCACGCAAATATGTTCTCTTCAGATCATGTCTGCGGTTACTGGGGCTCATGGCGTCAGCCATCCTGGTGGTACGACTGGGCCGCTTACACCTGAGGGATTTTCAGCGCTGGGTAGCTGCCCTCAGACTGGACCCCGTGCGTCATGGTGCACGGAGAGTGATGGTCACTGCGCCACTGGCGTGAGAGCAGTAACTATAACTATTACTAGTTAATTTTTAAAAGTAACTTGCCCAACACTGATCATGATACATAAAAAGGTAACTGTATTCTAATACAATTGCACTTAAAAAAGTAATCAGATTCAGTGTTTCCCACATAATTTGATTCTATTTGGCAAGAAAAGCCAAAGGCCCCTTAACCTGTTCTACACCGCACCCCTGATACCGGGGGGAAAAACTCGTCATCTGCAGGTTACAGCGTCTGAGGGCATCTTAATATTCAATAAACTATGAATGCCTATGATGGTCACTGCGCCACTGGCTGCACCCGGCTTTTCTAGTACGGGCGTACATTACATTACATTACATTGTATTTAGCTGACGCTTTTATCCAAAGCGACTTACAGTAAGTACATTCGACCAGGAAGATACAACCTTGAAGAAAACAGTACATCAGGTTTCATAGAGCCAAACATTTCAAGTGCTACTCAACTGGCATATAGATAAGCCAGTCCTTTATTAGTATATAAGTGCTTTGTTAGTAATTCTTTGTTAGTAATTCTATCGCTCGAAGTGGAGTCGAAAGAGATGAGTTTTCAGTCTGCGGCGGAAGATGTGCAAGCTATCTGCTGTCCTGATTTCAAAGGTGAGCTCATTCCACCATTTTGGAGCCAGGATTGCAAACCCACGTGTTTTTGCTGATGGGAACTTGGGTCCCCCTCACAGCGAGGGTGCAGCGAGCCGTTTGGCTGATGCTGAGCGAAGTGCACGCGCTGGGGTGTACAGTTTAACCATGTCCTGGATGTAGGAAGGGCCAGAACCATTCGCAGTATGGTACGCAAGTACCAGTGTCTTGAAGTGGATTCTAGCAGTTACTGGAAGCCAGTGAAGGGAGCGGAGGAGCGGGGTGGTGTGGGAACATTTTGGAAGGTTGAAGACCAGCCGAGCCGCTGCTTTCTGGATGAGCTGCAGAGGTCGGATGGCACATGCAGGTAGACCAGCCAGGAGGGAGTTGCAATAGTCTAGGCGTGAGATGACGAGTGCCTGGACCAGAACCTGCGTTGCTTTCTGGGTCAGGAGGGGACGTATCCTCCTCATGTTGTAAAGAGTGTATCTGCAGCAGCGGGTTGTAGCAGCGATGTTTACAGTGAAGGACAGTTTGTTATCTAGGATCACACCCAGATTCCTTGCAGTCTGAGTCGGGGAAACAACAGAGGTGCCGATGTTGATTGTTAGGTCAAGAGTGGGACAATCTTTTCCCGGAAGGAAAAGCAGTTAAGTCTTGTCAAGGTTGAGCTTGAGGTGGTGAGCAGACATCCACTGAGAGATGTCAGCTAGACAAGCAGAGATGCGTGCGACGACCTGGGTCTCTGAGCGGCGAAAGGACAGAATTAATTGGGTGTCGTCAGCGTAGCAGTGGTATGAAAAACCATGCGGGCTAATGACTGATCCGAGCGAGTTTGTGTACAAGGAGAAGAGGAGGGGCCCAAGAACAGAGCCCTGGGGGACCCCTGTAGTTAATTGACAAGGGTCGGACTCTGACCCTCTCCAAGTTACCCTGTAGGTACGGTCTTTTAGGTATGAGGTGAGGAGGGAAAGTGCAGAGCCTGAAACTCCAAGTTTTTGGAGAGTGCGAAGGAGGATCTGATGGTTCACCGTGTCGAATGCAGCAGACAGGTCCAAAAGGATGATGACAGAGGAGATGACAGAGGAGAGGGATGCTGTGCAGTTCCTCAGTGACAACAAGGAGAGCAGTTTCTGTGGAGTGACCTGCCTTGAAACCAGACTGGTGCGGATCCAGAAGGTTGATCTGATGGAGATAACAGGAGAGTTGTTTAAAGACAGCGCGTTCAAGTGATTTAGACAGGAACGGGAGGAGAGAGACAGGCCTGTAGTTTATAACATCAGACGGGTTGAGAGTGGGTTTCTTTAGGAGAGGGTTTACTCTTGCCTCCTTGAGACTGTTTGGAAAGTGACCTGAAGTTAGAGAAGTATTGATGAAATGGGTGAGAAACGGTACAATATCAGGAGCGATAGTCTGAAGGAGGTTTGAGGGGATAGGGTCCAGAGGACAGGTGGTAGGACGGGCAGAGGTAATGAGGGTAAGAACCTCACTTGGAGAGAGAGGGGAAAAAAGGGGGTTAGTGTGTGGGTGAGAGGAGGGTCTGGTGACCCAGCGGTGAGTAATGGTGAGTCAGAAAAAGAGGAGCGAATATCATCAACCTTTTTTTCAAAGTGGTTAACAAAGTCGCTTGACAGAAGGGAGGATGGGGAAGGGGCTTTGGGGGGGTCCAAGAGGGTGGAAAAGATGGAAAATAGTTTTTTGGGATTGGAATAGGAAGATTGGATCTTATCTTGAAAGAAAGTGCTTTTTGCCTGAGAGATGGAAGCAGAGAAAGAGGAGAGGAGAGCCTGATAGGTTAGGAGGTCGTCATGGTGTTTGGATTTCCACCGTTTCCGCTCAGCGTACCTATGGGTGCTGTCCTATCACGGAAAGTGGTCACCACAGACGCATGTCTGACGGGCTGGGGGGGTATATACGAAGGTCGACCTGTGAGGGGTCTCTGGAGCAGAGATCTCCAACGGTCACATATAAACTATCTGGAGCTTTTAGCGGTGTTTCTCACCCTAAAAAGCTTTATGCCTTTTCTCAAAGGACATGTCCTCGTGAGGACAGACAACACGACCACACAATTGTATATAAACCGTCAAGGGGGTTTGCGTCCTCTCCAGTTACACATGCTGGCACGCAAACTGATACTATGGAGCTGCGGCCGTCTCCTTTCTCTGAGAGCAACGCACGTGAAAGGTGATGAACCTCGGAGCGGATCTGTTGTCCAGAGGTGCACCACTATATGCAGATTGGACTCTACATCCAACAATTGTGAGTCAGTTGTGGATACGTTACGGCCGAGCCGCGGTAGATCTGTTCGCGTCAAAAGAACACGCTCAGTGTCAGCTGTTCTTTTCAATGCGCGGTCTAAACGCACCGTTAGGCGTGGATGCGCTCGCTTGGCCGCCGGTCCTCCTGTACGCGTTCCCACCCCTGGCTCTAATACCTCCGACTCTGGCCAGAGTGAGAGAACATCGCCACACGCTGATCCTGATAGCTCCGCACTGGCCTGCAATGTTTTGGCTGGCGGAGATATATCAGCTGCTGTGCGGGCAGCCGTGGCAGCTCCCGTTACACAGGGACATACTGTCTCAGGCGGGGGGGACGATTTTTCACCCACACCCGGAACGCTTGGCACTATGGGCCTGGCCCGTGAGTGGTATAATTTGAGTACAGTGGGGCTTCCTCAGAAGGTGATAAACACTATTCAGAGTGCAAGGGCTTCCTCCACCAGGTCTCTTTATGACTGTAAGTGGAGGGTGTTTGAGGAGTGGTGCCTCCAAAACGGACACGTCTCTTTTCAATGTCCTGTCGGTGTGATTTTGTCATTTCTACAGGACCTGATTGATAAACACAGAGCTTTCTCTACGATTAAAGTGTACCTGGCTGCTATTGCTGCATGCCACGTGGGTTTTGAGGGAAAGACAGCTAGCCAACATCCCTTGGTCTGCCGTTTTATGAAAGGGGCTCGCAGGCTCCTCCCTGTTTCCAGGTCACTGGTGCCCTTATGGGACTTGGCAGTGGTTTTAGATGGGCTCACTCGACCTCCATTTGAACCCCTGGAAGAAGTTGACATGAAACACCTGTCACTGAAGACAGTGTTGTTGCTGGCTCTGGCATCTGCCAAGCGAGTCAGTGACATTCATGCGCTCTCTGTACACCCTTCATGCACTCAGTTTGCCCCGGGGCAAACAAGAGTGTTGCTGAAGCCCAACCCCGCTTTTGTGCCCAAGGTGGTTGGCTCATTGACCTTGCGGCATTTCCTTCACCGTTATGTTCTTCTGAAGAACAGCGGCCGAATTTGCTGTGCCCAGTTTGTGCCTTGCGCACCTATATGGACAGGTCTAAAGAGTTTCGATGCAATGACCAACTCTTTGTATCCTGGGCTAACCCTCATAAAGGCAAGCCCGTTACCAGGCAATGACTCTCCCACTGGATTGTGGAAGCGATAGCTCTGGCTTATACGAGTCAGGGTTTGCAGGCACCAACGGGCCTGCGTGCTCATTCTACTCGTGGCCTGGCTATGTCCTGGGCTTTGTTCAAGGGTGTTTCCATCCAGGACATTTGTGCAGCAGCGAGCTGGTCTTCACCGCTCACTTTTGTCCGTTTTTACAGATCGGATGTCTCTGCTCCAAGTGTGGCCCGTGCAGTGCTGGGCCCCGTGTTGGGACAGAGTTATACCTGTTGAGTACTGATTTTTGGTGATTTTCGGGATAAGCATGTCTAGCAATACGGGAGTCTCAATATCCCATAGTGAGACATCGAACGGAGTGTTATGAATGAGAACTATAGGTTACTTACGTAACCCCAGTTCTCAGAGTAACATGAAGTGAGATGTCTCACCAGACGGCCCTCCTTGCTGAGGCGAAGCGAGAAGAGGTGCTTATTTTGAATGACGCTGCGTCGTAGCGCAAGCTACTTAAAGGGTGGGTGGATTCCCTGACGTGGTCGTCAAGATCACCAGCCAATCAGGATTGGCATAATGAGATTGATGCTTCTGAGGCATTCACGGGGAGGCGCATCCCATAGTGAGACATCTCACTTCATGTTACTCTGAGAACTGGGGTTACGTTAGTAACCTATAGTTCCACTACATTTCATAATGATAATTGCTACAATGATGGGGAGTTGCCTTTTCTCTTACTGTGCCACAGAACACAAACACTTGTATTTGTATTGTTATTATTTTTTAAAGTAAAGTAACTTGTTACTAGTTACTTTTATAATCTAGTAACTAATAAAGTAACTAGTTACTTTTTTGAGAGCAGTAACTATAACTATTACTAGTTCATTTTTTAAAGTAACTTGCCCAACACTGATCATGATACATAAAAAGGTAACTGTATTCTAATACAATTGCACTTAAAAAAGTAATCAGATTCAGTGTTTCCCACATAATTTGATTCTATTTGGCAAGAAAAGCCAAAGGCCCCTTAACCTGTTCTACACCACACCCCCGATACCGGGGGGGAAAACGCGTCATCTGCAGGTTACAGCGTCTGAGGGCATCTTAATATTCAATAAACTATGAATGTTTTACATCCATGTAACGGGAAGAAACTCAGCTAGCTGATATTTTCTTTTTTTTTCAAAAAGAACCCACAAAGCTAGCGCTCATCACTCCATGATAAGAACTCGCGAAGATATTAACCAGAACAGACATCAAAACATGTGGCGCTAGGTAGCTAGAAACGGCAAAATGGCTCACATTTGTCTGGTCAAAAGTGGCCTTCAATGGCATTAAAACGATAAAAACGCAGCTGAAGTTAATCCATAGGTTAATCCAATGTGTCTGTGTCCCTTTGAAATGATTTCTGATAATCCATAAGCAATAAACCTGCTTTTCCGTTTCCAGATGTCAGAGCGAGAGATAGGTTCGCTCTCATGCAAACCTGCATGCGTAAAGCCCCCACCTTTTTTTGTTTACATGTGTGTGTGTATGTGGACATTCCCCTTCGATTCTATTGGCTCTAACGGTCAAAAAGAGATGTCAATCACCAAAATCGACCAATGGGTTCCAGAGAAATGGTAAAAACGGCCATTTCCACCCAAATCACCTCAGAGTGGAGTTTCTTGATACAGGGTACTTATTATATACTTATTATATGTTATACTTTGGATTCCTAAAGCTTTTAGTCTACTAACCCATCATCCAAGGGTAGTTTTCACTATAAGTAAAAAAGAATATTTGGACGGACACTACAATTTACAGATTTTTACTATGTTCAATCTGAATTTTCTTTCAAATAAAAAACATTTATATTGATTCTGACTGTTCTACATCCAACTCACAGGTTTATCATTACTTTGAGAAAAAAGATTATTAATTTAACCCTTTTAGAAGGGAAGATATGGTCATTTGTTCTGGGAATGTCATTTTCGAGCCTGTGACCTGAAAAACAGGCTCAGTGCTTAACAGGTTAACTCTGTCTTACTTGCCTTCCTGGCTTGCAGCTACCTGTTCTTCTTCTGCAGTTGAGTGATAGTTGAGTGTGATCTCGTTGTTGTTGTTGTTGTTGACTTGTATAACAATACATGTTCGTTTACAAGAAGTAATTGATACCCTAACATTTGATTCATACCTGCTGATAACAAATAAATCCTGGGATCTACAAAAGTGAATGTGTTCCATGCATCTGATTTGTATCCACTTCAGCTTTTTTACCTGTGTTTACCTTAGTATAAATGATGACAACATAAACTGAGTCAATTCAATATTTTGCCAGAAAGGTCAAACTTTAGGAATACAATAAAGGGGTCAGTGCTACAGTAACAGGGAGTCATGAAATATGAATTATTAAATGCAATAATAGGGATTCATTTGTTTATCTAAATATAGGGATAAGGATAGAGTGCCACATTACTTACATGAAAGGACACAGGACACAATGTTCAGATGACTTTGCCCAAAAGCAAACATTTAAGTTGCTTGAGTCAGACTCAGAACTATTAAACCACTTTTAAAATCTGACTCTCAACAGTCATAAGGAAATCCATAAAGATATCTCACTGAAGAAAAGACACATTTATTTGAAATAAGCTTTATTTCAATGGAAACAATAAGTACATTAATGAATAAATATCATGAATTATGTAGAACTTATTTATACAAATATACACATATGGAATAGATACATATAATACAAAAGTCTGTGCCTTTATAAAGATAGCAGTCACATGTAAATAAATGTCATTAGGGAGAAGAAAGAATTCTCACATCTGATTGAAAAAACAAACACTACAGTAATGGGAATAAAGCACAACAATTATATAATTAAAAAGAATAGTTGATATTGTGTTGTTATAGCAGCATTATATCATAATAAATATAGCACATTTAAAATGTCCAATTTCACACATATTGTTAATGCTCATCAACAAGTATGAAGTCATTGTGATGCATAAAATGACATTTTCACTTTCACACTAAATATTTGGAATACAAGCTCAATTAATAATGAGAGAAAACAGTAATGCTATCAATTAAATGCAAGGTTCTCACTTCTTAATACATTTGGTGAAAATAGACCTAGTATATTTATAACTATATAAACTGATTGATTGACAACAACATGAAGGTGTTCACATCACAGTGTCATTTGGGCCAATGGCGTCACTTACAATTGCACTTCGATAAGGCCGATCGCCCTCCGCAGACCCCCAGTGAAGTAAAGTGAGTTCCGAATATTCGAATAATCGTTGGTTGGAGTACTATTCGGGTTTCAATTTCGTTATTCGGATATTCGTTTATTTATTTATTTTCGTTTTATTTTTTGGAATTTATTGAAATCTCCAATATCAACGTAAGAGCTCGTGCCTCTTCGGGGGGTGCTAACACTTAACCATAAACGTTATTGTTTACTTTCTCCGTCTTTATATGTAGATATTACTTTTTCTCCATTAATCTCCGTCACGTTGTTTCCATAGCAACAACAACTTCCTGTCAACTGCGCTAACTCTCCTTCAAAATAAAAGCATGTCCATACAAAATAGAAAGCCAAGCCAAATTACACTTAAGACATATACAACTGCAACGAAAGTAACACACAATTTCAATTTCAAAGAACACAAATTGGGTTGTATACATTAACAAATAACTATAAAACAACAACACTGTGTAGAATTTAAAAAAGAATGCCGTGAATAAACCGAAATACACGTGTCGATGCGGTTCTCTGCTGATTACTACGCCCCCCGCGCGGAACGAATATTCGAATATTCGCTGCTGATTACTACCGAATATCCGGAGCCCGAAAAATGGTATTCGGGACAGCCGTACTGCACACTACAAGTTCAGTTTGGTGATAATTGTTACGCCAACGGTTGCTCTGCGTGATGCTCATCTAAATTGTAGAGAAATGCAATTAACATGAAGCAGCGGGACATTAAAAGCCATATTTGTCACTGTCAGAATCTGAGTAGGCGTCTGATTGCACAGTTGATTGGGGAAGAGGGCCCCCCCACAATCATGTCCTCTTCCTCCTCTGTCTCTCTGTTCTACCCAGAGAGGAAGAGGGAGAACGGATGGAACATGGTTTGATATACAGGAAACAGGAAGTTTGGAGCTCCAGCTCCAGCTGTTATCACAGCTTTTCTGTCCGCTAGACACAAGAGGAGTTCTCATAATAAGAGTTCATCAGTGTTCATGCCCAACTGTTATGTCTGGTGGCGGATAACGCCATCTCCCTAGCCCCCCAGACTGCCTTCTCCCTCATGGACCAGTGATACAAATGTGGGTTTAACCTGTTAAGCCCCAAGCCTGTTTTCCAGGTCTCAGGCTCGAAAATGACATTCCCAGAACAAATGACCATATCTTCCCTTCTAGAAGGGGTAAATTAATAATCCTTTTTTTCAATTCAATGATAAACCTGTGAGTTGGATGTAGAAGAGTCAGAATTGAACATAGTAAAACAATTTAAATTATTGTGTCCGTCCAAAAACA
>CALSBZ010045438.1:0-32444 GCA_943591055.1 Gobionotothen gibberifrons | reverse complement strand
CTTTCAACTCCCGTATGCCTGTAACACCACCGCGCCTGATTTTCGATTAAAGTACCAACCTTTTAAACTTTAGTTGAGACTCATTGATCTCCTTATTTAAAACCTTCTCTTCTGGACTCAAGAATAATGGACTAATCAACAGAACTCTGACTGCTAACCTCCATGAGTGGCCTTTTTTGATGAGCAATCGCCGCTACACTTGTTGAAAAACCCGCTCCAATGAATGAATCAAAGGATCTCGGATACGGAAGAAGGAGCTGCTGCGCTCCCACACAGCTCCAGATGATTGCTGACATGTGAACGCAGTGAAAGCCACGAGGAACTACGGTAGGATCGTTCAGAATTGTTACAAGCTGTGAAAGACCTTCTCAGATCAGGATAAAGGTAAATCCTGGGACAATTCTAAAATAAAACCTCCCGCAGCTGCTGCGTTACCGTCAAAATGAGCGAAGAGGGGAGTCGGCCTAAAGCGCCTGCCACTCAAAGTGATACAGAGAGTGGGCTCGGTAAAAGACAGCCTAAACTCACTGTTAAAGCATTGGAATTAAAAATAGCATCAATTCAACATGAAAGGAATTCAAGGATAAAGAAACTGCATAAATTAACAAAGGATGTTGAACAATTGATACTTTCAAGCCAACATGTGTCTGAGGTGGAATTCATGTGTGAAATGTTTGTGAAAACAATGATCGAATTAAATGAGTTGCATGAGTCACTGAAACCATTAATACCAGAGGATGAAGTTATAAAACAAAATGAATGGTTTGAAACACGAATGCACAGCAATCGAGAAATGATGAATACAATGGAAAGGTGGTTGCAAACTACAAAGGAGCAATTTACACATCCTATTGATGATGATGTGGTAAATGTCAATGCTGCAACCAAAACTAATGTGGTTATTGATGATATCTGTCCAAATGACAGCATTTCTACAGGTCCAACATGTCATCCATCTCGTCTGCATGTATCAAGGCGGAGGCTGAAGCGGCTGCTCTCAGTGCTATGGCGGCTATCCTCAAAGAAAAACATGCACTGGAGTGTGAAGATGAGCAGATCAGACAACGCAAGGAGTGGCTTGAATTGCAAAGTGGAATTGCTGCCTATATAGCAAAGGCCAATGTGCTCAGGTACAGAGGATCTGAGGTTCAACGCTCAAGGGCTGATTCAAATGGAATTAATTCATATCTAGACAGAGCCAAAAGGAAAATCTCTCTTAGACCCTCTGCTACAGAATTCATCCCACAAGGTTCAGAAGGTCAGTTCAACCCCTCACCAAAAGGGGGCAGCAGAGCTGTAGTGTCAGTGGAGACTCTGCACAAGGATGCAAACTTGCAGTACCATAATCCTACAGAAGAGGATAAGAACTTTGCTCTGTCAATGGGTGCGCGCCCCAAAGATTCAAACCAGCAGTTGCATCATCCATCAGTAGGTGGCAAAACTCTATTGCCAATGGAGGCATTCACAGCCACAACAATACCAGTAGGAAATGGATCTAAAGCCTATGAACTCAATCCCACGTCATCTCAAATATGTCAGCAGACATTCTCTGCCACACAAGTCACTCATGATCTTGACACACATTTGGTGTAACCAACATACGGGTTCAGTGCAAAGTAACGTGAATCAAGGCAACATTATCAACATCATGCAAAGGCAAAATGATATTGCAGCTCTGTTGGTGTAGCAACAGTCAACATTGTCACTGCCACCAAGAAAAATACCAACCTTTGATGGAGACCCTTTGGAGTATAGTGCATTCATACAAGCATTTGAACATGGAGTGGAAGCAAAGACTGCTAACAATGTTGATTGCCTTTACTTTTTGGAACAATACACAAAGGGACAACCCAAAGAACTGGTTAAAAGCTGTCAACACATGCCACCCGACAGGGGATACCAAAGAGCAAAGACACTTTTGAGAGAACGCTTTGGAAATCAACAAATAATAGCCACTGCATACATGGAGCAAGTGCTTGGATGGACACCAGTGAAAGCAGAGGATGTTAAGGCTTTGCAAGCTTTTTCTTTGTTTCTCCATGTTTGCTGCAATGCCATGGAGGACATAAGCTACATGTCAGAGATGAATATGCCAACTAACATGCTGGCTATGATCTTAAAGTTGCCCTATAAAATGAGGGAAAGATGGAGAAACCTTGCTTACGAGCTACAGGAGAGGCAACATCGTCAAGCAAGTTTCAACGATATTGTCAAGTTTGTTGAGCGACAAGTATCTATTGCCTCTGATCCGCTGTTTGGAAACATTCAAGACACATCCATCTCTTCACCAAAATACATAAGTGGAAACAACATATCACAGCCTGGCAGCCGCCAGAAAGGAAGCAGTTTTGCTACTTCTGTTGAAGCTGTCAATCGTGGAACTGCACCTGAAAAGCAAAAGGAGAATAGCCTACCGTATAGGCCAAGAAGGATATCGTGTCTGCTGTGTGAAGAGGATCACAAGTTGGAGACATGCTACAAAATGGAGAGGATGATGCACACAGAGAAAATTTGTTTTCTGAAAGAAAAGGGCGCTTGTTTTGGTTGTTTAGCTGTTGGACACATGAGTAAGGACTGCCACAGCCGCCTGTACTGCCAAGTGTGTAATTTAAAACATCCCACCATCCTCCACAGAGAAAGGAAGTCATCAGAGGAAATACAGCAAGAAACATCAACAGAGGATCACAACGTTTCTACCAAAACATGTGGCCACATTGGGGCTGGAGGACAGGAGTCTGCCTTGCCCATTGTGCCCGTTCAGATCAAGGCTACAAACGGCAGCACAGTGATAAACACTTATGCCTTCCTAGATCCTGGTAGCACGGCCACCTTTTGCTCAGAGCGACTGATGAGGGAGCTTAAGATGAGGAAGAAAATCCAAATTCCTGTTGAGAACAATGAATCAGGAAAAGCTTGTGGATAGTCACATCATTTCTGGGTTGGAGGTGGCTACACTCAACAGTAACAATTACTACGAGCTACCTGATGTGTTCACACAAACTGTAATGCCTGTGACTCGTGACAACATTCCAAAACAGGAAGAGTTAAGTGCATGGCACCACTTAAACTCTGTGAAACTTCCTGTCATTGACGCTAACGTGGAGCTGCTAATTGGAGCTAATGCCTCAAAACTCATGGAACCATGGGAGGTGGTGAACAGCAATGATGATGGACCTTATGCTGTCAGAACCCTGCTAGGATGGGTTGTCAATGGACTGCTGAGAGGAGACCGTCAAATTGTAAACATCTGTCCCACCATTGCAGTCAATCACATATCATTAACCAGCTTGGAGGAACTGCTGGTAAAGCAATACAATCACAACTTCAATGAGAGATCAGTTGATGAAAAGCCAGAAATGTCCAAAGAAGATCTTACGTTTTTGGAAATCATGAAAAGTTCCGCCAACCTCACTGATGGACATTATGGTCTGAAATTACCTTTCAGAGAAGAGACATTTTCAAAGCCAAACAATCGCCATGTTGCTGAGCAAAGGGCTCTGTGTCTTAAAAGGAAATTCAAGAAAAATGCAACACTTAACGAGGAGTATGTCAACTTTCTGGGCGATGTCATACAAAAGGGCTATGCAGAAAGAGTGCCTGAACAGCAACTGGAAGCAGTGGCGGCGCCAGAGATTTTCTCTAGGGGGTGCTGTGGGGTAGCTTGACGTTTCATAGAGGGTGCTCAACATTAAGGGTTTCCCATTTATGCACCAGCGCTCCAGTTGAATTTTCTACTGCAACACTCCCCACAAGCACACACAGTGTACCCGCGACTCTTACAATGAAGGCTCGACGGCATATAGGTGTAAGCAGGGGTAAAGTGCTATTTTTACAAGTGGGGAGTGGACCTCACCTCCTATAGGATGGTCCTCACCTCCTCTAGTGGGGTCCGGGGGCATGCTCCCCCGGGAAGATTTTTTTTTTAAATATTGAAGTTAAAAGCATCAATCTGGTGCACTTTGAGAGCAACATGAAGAGCTCTATGGATACATCTCTCAACACCCATATGAAACAGACCTGTAAACAGCTTTTCTATTTCTTTATAGATATTTTACAAATCACTCCCCTTTTAAAACAAACCGTTTGAAACCCACTGAGATAACTAGACTAAAATGAACTATCTAAACACTGAGAGAGTCCTTTACTTCACCTGAGCTGAGGTTATCTGAGACTCTCAGTCTGACAGGAGAGAGTTCTCCCTCCACCTGTCCTTGTTGTTGAAAAAGCTTCTTATATCCGTTAGCTTGGCTAATTAGCACCAGATGCTAACCACAACGATCTCCGGTAGATAGTAGATACCCACCGGTGCGCGAGCTCTCTCTCTTGCGAAAAAAAACGAAAAAAAAACAACAACATATATTTCTTGGGGGTGCTTAGGGGGTGCTTTGGCAATCCTGGGGGGTGCTTCAGCACCCCCTAGCTCCCCCCTGGCGCCGCCCCTGACTGGAAGGCAGAGAAGGAAAAGTCTGGTACATCCCACATCATGGCCCGCATCAGCCTAAAAAGGGGACCTTGAGAGTTGTGTTTGATTGCGGCGCAAGCTTTAAAGGGACATCACTGAACAGCAAGCTACTGCTGCAAAACCTGTGCAGATTAAGCTACAGCTCGGATGATCCTAATGATCTTGAACAATTGACTCCCAATCATCTGCTCTTGCTTAAAGGGAAACCTGCTCTACCTCCTGGACTGTTCGAGAAAGGCGACCTGTACACCAAACGACGTTGGAGGCAAGTTCAGTTCCTGGCAGATCTCTTTTGGCGCAGATGGATCCGGGAGTACTTGCCACTGTTACAGGAACGTCAACGGTGGACAAAGGAGAAGAGGAGTTTCGTCACAGGAGACATCGTCATCGTTGCAGACTCTACTGCCCACCGTGGATCTTGGTTGCTAGGGAAAATACTGCAGACCTTTCCTGACGCACATGGACTGGTGGGGTCTGTTAAAGTCCAGACAAAATGCAGTATACTGGAACGGCCAGTCACCAAGATCTGTCTTCTCCAGGAAGCTGAATGAAGAACTGACATAGATCCCTATGTTTGGATTACTTTTTCCCTTTTTGGACACTTTTTGACTGACAGTATAGACAGAGGCTGCTTCTCAGGTCGATTAAATGGAATCCTTGCGTCCCTCACTTGCGTCGTTTCCCTGCGTTTAGTCCCTCCCACCAGGGAAGCATGGAGGGATGCAAGGAAACCACGGGAAGCAGGGAAATTAGTTTTAAGAGCCATGGGACGTCCTTTCCTCCGTAGCGTCACGTGAAGCGACGTCCGTTTGTGATGCACAGCTGATCGCACAGCTGATCGTCTGACAGCAGCCAGCTCTGTCCCCGTTATTTCCACACACACACACCCGCCTCTGTTAGTACACATTTACTGACACAAACATGTGTATCATCTGTTGTAGACCCAAATACATTAAATAAAATAAGAACTCATTCTCAAAAAAGATAAACGCCATTCTTAAAATGTATAAACGAAAAAAGCGATCATCAAAATGTTTCCAATAAATGAATAAAATGATTTTTGACCACTTTGTGGTTCAGATATATCACATATTTGTAACTAAATGATACATTAATTTAAACAAAACACTGTATAAACTGAGGAGTGACTCCCGTGAGGTTCATGTATTTTCTTCACTCCGCTGGAAAACTGCTCTCATGTCAAGAAGCATCAGATCAGTGCATGCACTGCATCGTCCAATCAGTGAGCGATACACAGTAAGGGGCGGGGCGAGTATCTGAGGATTTCATCGGAGGATGGTCTGGTGGTTCCTCGATTATCGCTCCTCGCTCCTCCAGCAGAAATAAGAGCCATGGGACGGTACTCAAGATGGCGCAGACAAATCAACTTCCGGTGAGACAGAGGACCGAGGAGCGGGGAAATGAAAATAGTCGACCTGAGAAGCAGCCTGAGACACTCTCGTGCTCTTTACTAATAATTGACTCCACTGGTGTTTTGGTGTAATTGTCACTTTATTATACAGTCACAATTAGGGGCCGATGTGTTGGAGCCAATTTGCTTTGTGTTGTGCACGGGGTTTGTCTATGTGTGTGTGTGTGTGTGAATGCGTCATCATCCAATCGGGGCACCTGGGAGCACGGGAGGTAATTAACCTATATATGTGGGCACAGGTGATCAGTTGGGATGAGAGGTTAGAGAGGAAGCCACACGTTTTAACAGTGTTGACCGTGATTGTTTGTGTCTGAGCGTGTGCGTGATAGTTATGTTTTAACCAAGATTTTAGATAGGCCTACGTGAGTCGTAAAAGAACATTTTAACCTTGCAGAAAGAAATAAAGCATTACAAATTACGTCATGGTGGACCTCATCCTTCACCACAACACGCGTTGGGAACTCTGACTGCTAACCTCCATGAGTGGCCTTTTTTGATGAGCGATCGCCGCTACACCACCATTTTGGAGCCAGGATAGCAAACCCACGTGTTTTTGCTGATGGGAACTTGGGTCGTTATTCTCGCATCCAGGAGAGAAGTTTAGGATAAATGAGACCAAATGGAGCCTCGGCTATAAGTTTCAAATGGTACTTTAATAAAAAGATGGCGTGGTAATGAATCAGACAGAAAGCAGTCAGTGGAGGAAAGCTGCAGCTTCCTCCGCAGTGTTCGGCCGAGCAGAAGATATCCACCAAACTCCGTCACCCGAATATATATCTCATTTGGCTCCTCCTCTTCAATGGTGGCTGTGACGTAATCTTCCTTCTGAGATCGTCAGTTCGTTGTTGCACAAACAGAGGATTTAGACATCGTACATTCAATATATAACTAAACACGCCTCTTCTCCACATATTCTCTTTCATGACTTTTCATTTTAACGGCTATAATCGTTACTTTCCCTTAAAACCTGAAGTCAAGCTACTGTTGGTATTTCGGAGATCCCTTCCGGAATAGCTTTTCAAAATAAACTTTAACCTCAGACGGAAGCTAACCGGAAGTATTTTCACAATAAAAGCTTTGTTACAACCCGGCTCCTGGGCTGTAACAAAAAGCAGGGAGGCGAGACGAGGGTTGTAAATAAAGAAGACGTTTATTTTAAATGCCACAAAATGATCCAGCAGCACCAGCAACAGATCCCGAGGCTGGCCCGGTGTGAGTGCCCAGAGGAGTGAGAGAGACGTAACTGGCTGGGCTCCTCAGCTGACCCAGTGGCGCCTGGTCATTAGGGGCACAGCCCCACCTAGTGTCAGCAGAAAGTATTACAAATAATCATTACAAAAAAATTCTAAATAAATAAATTAAAAAATATATTAAATATATTTTAAGATCATGTTTAATCATCTGATTCGTCTGTACATTGCTGTTTTAGTCTGTTTTCTTCTAATTCGTGTCTACAGTGTGCCTATTGAGCCATTTTGAACAATGTGGGACAAAACCTGATCTTGCCCTCCCTATCACTGTCAAAGTGAACGGTGACTGTAAAAACTACACTGCGCATGCTCAGAGTATTTTCCTATTTAGTGTTTGTAGCAAAACAATAATGACCATAGGGGCATAGAGCTGCCATCCCCACCATACGTCATCTCACATCATTCAGAGCTGATTGGCTGTAAGCACGTGTGCCGCGAAAAGTGTAGTGTGTGAAGAGGAGACGAGAGAGAGCAGCGGAAACCCGGAAGTAAGCTGCGCACGGGTTCCCTCGACAAAAACAATGATATTTCTCCATAGGATTTTAGAAAATAGCTCGAAATAAGAACTGTGGGAAACGGTTAGATAAATGCACGTTTTGTTCAGCCGGATAATATCCACATGTCTACCCTACTTTTATGATTTTCGAATCATAAATCTATCGATTAGATTTAAGATTTGACTTTTGAAACTACAAGAAGATAAGGAGGACTTTTAGAAAAAAGTAATAGAGATTTTTGTCCAGAGGGATAGCATGGACTTCATCTTCAAGTCAAGGTAAGACCACAATTTTATTGGAAATGGGCTCTTACTAAGAGAGAACAATCCAATATTTAAATGATAAAAGGACATTTTTGAACTGTATGTTTTAAAAATTATCTAGTGTTATAGAAACAGAGTATTTTTGAATAGTGCAAAGTAATAAAAAACACGAAATGTACTATCTTGGAATAGTGCAAAGTAATAAAAAATAAACTATCTTGGAATAGTGTTGAAGTAAATTGAAATGGATTCACTCCATTTTAGCTGGTTCGCTTTTCACATGATTTGGACAATCTCATCATCTACATCCATATCATCTTTTACATCCATCTCTGTTTCTGGGGGTAGGTTGTTTTATTCTGCTAGCATTTGTAACTGTTACCTCATGAGAAATGTACCCTCCCTCCTTTCATACCATTTAAGGTATGAAAGTAATATGTTCTCCAGAAGAGGACGTCGTGATCAATTTGTACGTTAGGACATGGAATACAACTGCAACATCTAGCCCTCCCCTGAGTGCCCCTATGCTATCATTGTACACTGTGGAGCCTAAACTCCCCTGGGCCTGGGACTGGTCTCTTAGCCCTACTGGCTTTGGGGTGTATGTTGATTAACTGCATGAAAAACATCACTGGCTGTGCTAGTGCACAGGTCCCAGTCCAATCCTGTGACAAGACTGAATACAAGGTTTGGTTCCACGATATCACCAAACATCTACTCTGGGATACGGCATTCTAGACAGTCATTTCTGGGAGAAGATTTTGGTCAGTTACAACAGTTGCAGAATTTCATCATTTGAAAGTTCCTACTTCAGCACATTTGGGTGGTCTGTGCTAATGCAGTGATAAAGTCCCTGAAATGGTGTGAAAACCAGTGGAATATCACTAACTCATTATACTAATTTACAGAGGTGGGGACTCGAGTCAAGTCATGTGACTCGATATTTGCGTTTGTTTTTGACGTGATTATAGCGACGTGCGCGCAAACCTGGCAACCCACTAGAAGGCAGGAGTCTCAATTAACATTGCAGCGGATAGCTTTACTCCAAAAATAGTGAAGTTTGGATTCAAGGATTATTTTGTCGATGACGGTAATAAGAAGAGAACAGCGGTATGCAGGGTCTGCAGCATAAAGATCAGTGACACGACCACCACAACATCCAACTTCATTCGTCACTACAAAAAAACCACAGAGAAAGGTACGTCCGTGTGTTGTGTTAGCTAGAAAGCTAACGTTAAGTTTAAGCTACGTTAGACTTGGTTTCAAATCGATAAAGCTTTGCTAAGAGAAGACAAAACGGTAAATGAACACTAGTACCGCCAAGGGATCCATGTGTACTAACCCTGATACTGACGGGCTGTCGGGAGAGGGAGAGAGAGAGAGGAAAAGAGATGCCTCGTTTATTTCCCCTGTGTTATTATCAGAAGTTACTGTAAACTTTTGAATAATGTAGTTCATCTACTTTTAGTAGTTTGTTTAAATGTTTTAATTATGTTGTTTTTGTTTGTAGAAGTGCATAATTCTTTGATTTATTGTAAAATGAATCTGAACTTTTCGATCTGTTATGATGATAAACTGAAGCAATTTCTAAATTAACCCAATACTTAGTTTATAAGGAAATTATGAAGAGGAACAAATTAAATGATATCTATGTAGGTGC
This sequence comes from Gobionotothen gibberifrons, assembly GCA_943591055.1. Lineage (NCBI taxonomy): Eukaryota > Metazoa > Chordata > Actinopteri > Perciformes > Nototheniidae > Gobionotothen > Gobionotothen gibberifrons. The sequence continues at coordinate 22,880 of CALSBZ010045438.1, read as the reverse complement.
TGACGCTGTTGGCGGTTCTAGTGTTAACAGCAATTTAAATTAAATATGTGTAATGGCAAATGCCATATATGATTTTCTTACCTGGAATTCTGCCTTTTTGAACAGACTGATTGAGTCCTAGCTACAGTCTGCAGTTCTGGGGTTAATATGAATCTAATATGATTGTCATCGGTCTAAATTAGATTTCAAATGATTAATTGTGTATGTACAGATGGAGCACTTATTTTCGGACTCCAGTTTAGGTGTTCCTGCCTACGGCAAGCCAACTCCCAGTTTGGAGGAAGGTCAAGCCCTCCCACTATTTTCCAAGAGGGCGTTGCCAGATTTTCAATTTCAGGTTTTAACCAGGAGATGGCGCTTCATTCACAAATACAGAAATGATGTCGTACACAGTGCGGATAAAGCTGCTTGAATGAAGAGCATTTGAACATATAGTCTTTATATATTAAATAATCATAATAATAATGTAAATGTTTACATTACATTAAACCATGCATGTTGTAATGTCAGCATTTCATTTAGAAGAAAAGTAGTTAGTTAGTTATTTTCATGTCGATGGACACTGAATAATATTTTTGAATAGAGGATTCATAATATTGTACAGCATTTTAAATTCTAAATATCCCTGCAAATATAGCAATGACATTTCTGCTTCTATCTTTGCAAAACGAGTAAACAGTCACATTTGATCTTGATAAGGGATCAATGTGTGTAGTCTTTAATATTAAACATGATCGCTGGTAGATAGCCACAGAAGTCGTATCACAGTTTAATCTGAGCGGATCACTGTTTATCACAGCTCTCCACGCTGCTCCTGGGCGGAGCAGCTGAAGACTTCTCCTCGCTGCTTTCAAACTGTGAGTAAACAACGTGGTGTGTGTTAGTCGTATCTTGGCTCTCTGTTCGGTCAAATATTAAAGCTACATGTGCGCGTGCGTTTCGGAGAGTTTGTGTGTGTGTTCCTGCCAGTAATTAGCCGTGTCTCGGCTCGCTGTACGGGTACATATTGAAGCTAAATTAGCAACTACATGTTAGCAACTACATGTCCCACAATGCATTTCGTTCTGTGACTTGCGCTGCTTGCGCACTGTCTTAATCTCAGCCATATTTTAACCGCCGGCCGACAGGGGGCGAAAGAGACGAGTGAGCGATACAGGGAGAGAAACACAGAAGAAGAGATGAGAGCGCAGCAGAGAGAAGCGGAGAGGATATCTGTATAGTTCAATGTTCATTGACAATACATATTGAATTGTACTTTCTTTATTTGATTGGCAGTCAGTTGTTGATTACATGCAGACGTTGATAAAGCTACAGGCTACTTCAATATCACACTAATTCATGAAGCAACTTAGACATTTTGATGTTCCGGACCTTTGCATGGGGACATTTTCTTATTCTTTGTCATGTTCTCAGTTCTTATTACTTTATTAAGGCCTGCTTCATAATGTACTGTATCTAAATGTGTGTTCTCTCTTACAGACAGATTTCAAAGAGGAAAAGGAAGTGTCACGAAGAAACTTGCATTTCATTTTATGTTATAATTTGTATGCATGCATATCTGTTGTATACTGTATGTTTATACTTGAAAAAATTAAAATATTTCAGCATCTGAAGTAACTTTTATATACATTTGGGTGAGTAAATGAGAAAATGTAAAATGCGCTGTCCCACGGTAATTCAGAAGGCTCACAGGTCACATTCCGAACATTATTTAAAACAATACTGTAGGTGCTTTCCCACAGTTTACAGTTTGATTTGTATAGAGGGATTAGCGCTGTGGCTGAATGACCAGCCATTACTGTTGGTTGTGGCCACAATGGCCAGTTTGATTTGCATACTGTAGAGCAGGGGTGTCAAACTCAAATACACAGTGGGCCAACATTACAAAATGGGTACTAGTCGAGGGCCGGACTGGTTCAATGTTTATTGCAAAACTTATTGAAATGAACTTATTGCACTTAAATTATTGCCTATAAAAACAACATTAAACATTAAATAATCAGGTGCATTCATTTCTTATGGCTCTATCTGCAGCTTCTCCAGAGTCATTTCTTATGATTACATTTTCCCACAGGCCAACAACAGCTTCAACAAAACTATTCCCCTCAAAGAGAAAACCAAACATGCCCTGTTGTCGTGAGAGAGAAAGTGCAGAAGGAAACATCCATTAAACTCAGTGTGCTGCTCTGTGATGCTAGTTCAGATACTTGGCATCTCATCGTGGGTGCAAGTTCATGGGTTGATGGGCAAATACACAGCTGAGAGCTTATTTTTTAATATATGAAGCGTGAGCTGTATGCTCGAGTCTTCCTGCCTGTCGGCCTGTCAGATCTTGTACTTGAGTAAAAGTAGAAGTACCAGAGTGTAGGAATACTCTGTTACAGTAAAAGTCCTGCATTCAAAATGTTCCTCAAGTAAAAGTATTATCATCAAAATATAGTGAAAGTAGCGACAGTAAAAGTAGTCATTGTGCAGATTGGTCCATTTCAGAATAATATATATGATATGTTTTATAATGATTGATCATGAAAGTGTTCTCAAAGCTGGTAAAGGTGCAGCTAGTTTGAATGACTTTGTATACTGCAGGGTAGCTTGTGAATTTACTCCGGTTGATGGCCCATTAGTTGTGTAAATACACAGCTGAGAGCTGCCGTTTCATTCATACGACGGGGTATTAGGGCCACACTTAGAGAAAAAAAACGGAGAGATTTTCGAGAATAAAGTCGTAATAATACGAGAATAAAGTCATAGTTACGAGAATAAAGTCGTAATGTTACGAGAATAAAGTCATAGTTACGAGATTAAAGTCGTAATGTTACGAGAATAAAGTCATAATTACGAGATTAAAGTCGTAGTTTCAAGTGACTTGAGAAGGAGACAACAGCAGCGTCCAGCAATACAATGAGGAATGTGGAGCATCTTGTGAAGCAGTACTTTAGTTTAGGCTTCTCAAATAACGAAATAGTTGATCTTTTGGCACATCAGCATCAGATTATCATAAGTATTATAACTTTGAATAGGTTGTGCAAGAAACTATGTCTATTTTATTTCGAAGAAAGAACCAAACGGATTTGGAGGAGATTGTCTCCTTTCAGCTAACCAGGAAGTGTTTTAGCACACCACGTGACGCATCTGAACGAATCACGTTCGACAACAGAAATGTTGTTGAACCCTTGTTCACAGGTCTCACTGCTTTCACACCGATTTGCATACTGTGTAGAGTGAGCGATTAGTTTATTCCCTCAGACGCAATTCAGGGGGGGAGGGGGGGAGAAAGTGTTCTCAAAGCTGGTAAAGGTGCAGCTAGTTTGAATGACTTTGTATACTGCAGGGAAGCTTGTGAATTTACTCCAGGTGGAACTAAAGTCTGATTTAAGACTTGGTTATATTTCACATCATTCATCCACATCTGTGAAGTAACTAAAGGTACTAAATACCATTTACCTCTGAACTGTAGAGGAGTACAATAACAAAGTAGCAAAACATTGAAATACTTAAAGTAAAGTCAAAAAATCTCTTTTTATCACTCCATAAATCAGAAAACACTGTCAACAGTATGATTTGCCTAATGTGGGACAGTCCTAAAAAGGGGCATGGATTGTGCAAGAGCAATGGTTATTTACAGGGCTTTAGTCTTCTAATGCATTATTTTAGATATTTAAGGTGAAGGGTAAATTATATTAAATAATTGGGGGTATCTGGGGCGTAATTGGGGGTAATTGGGGGGCTCTGTTAAAATGGTATGACAAAGTCAGGGATAATGTTAGGGATAAATGTCTGAGTTTAAAAAATGGCAATTAATTTAAGCCCAAATATTCATAGTAATTTAATAAATCCTTCCAACACACGTTGTAAAAAATAGCCTAAATTAAGAAATCATTCCAATAGGTCAGTAAAAAAATAAAAAAACACAGTTTAAAAGGGGAGTGATTAGTCGAATATGCATAAATCTGTTCTTATTATACATCCATGGTTAGAACGCCTCCATTTCCGCATTCCAGCTGTCCACATTCCTGGATTCACGTCTTTCTCTTCCGACATTCCAGGCCTTCCAGCCAGGCCTTGGGACACACACGCTGTAGTACATATCCCGGGCCTGTACGTGGCGCTGTAACTCCCTCCACAAAAGCAGCGAAGAAGCATAGTTGTCATGGTTGCCCTTCTGTTTATTCTCCACGTTGGGGACAGAGGGAACCGGGCAGAGTTTTTCGCCAGTCAATGTGTATTAAAGTTGAAATCTTCCGGACAAAATTATAAAAGTGCCGGTCAAAGGTCTTCTTTGTTATTTATTGAGCTTTAAAACAAATGAATAACGACTCTATAGGCCTATAATATATAAAATACACGGAGCCTCTCTTTTTCCTCCCTCTCTTCGGGCAGCTGTCTCATGCAGCAGCTTATCCAGTAATGAGTGACCCGGCCGACAGTACAAATAAACATATTTATAACTAGTTTAGGTAGTGAATATGAGGAGAAGAGGCGTGTGGATATAAGCAATTAATGTAACATGTCGAAATCTGTTTTACGCGATGTCACAACGGACTATTTTTCTTAGCGGATGCATGTCAATTTATATCAATACATACAACTATTTTTTAAATCAATAAAAACATTTTCTAAATCCATAAAAGCATTTCAATTAATATTGGGAGTCATGTCGTTACTTTGTTGAGAATTTGGCCATGTAATAAACGGGATAATTTGCAGCGACTTGTTCCTTATGGGGAACACCCTTCATGCTGAGCAAGATCCCTCCGCTACACCGTCGAGGCTCCATTAAAATATAAATATTTGTAGTGAATTACTGACGTTCATATTGAGTTTAAGATGATGATTAATTTAGGATTAAAAATCGAGAGCCGGGCTGCATTTCCTCCCGTTCGTTTTTTCCGACTACAGTACATTAAGTTCCGCTGTACATCCAGCGTACTGTACAGTATCAGACTTTATTTCACATGAGCACCAGTGTGGAACCCCACTGCACCCCCTGGTGGATCAATGATCCATTGCAGCTGGCTTCATTATAATTACATTTATTTAAAACGGGGGCGGTCTCAAGTCAAGCTGGAGGCTTTCCCTTGAGCGAGGGCAGACCACTTACCAATCACTGCCCTCGCGTTCTGTCCGAAAATAAGTGCTCCATCTGTAATGAAGATCATAGTGTGGGTTGAATCCATTTTCATAACCACTGTCTTTTAACTGATTTAAATGCGGAAACTGCGCTTATTCATCAGAATTTCTTATGACTTGACTTGACTTGCTTGACCTGAGCAATGACTTGACTTGACTTGCTTGACTCTCACCACAGTGACTTGGGACTTGCTTGATACTTATAGGTCAAGACTTGAGACTTGCTCATGACTTGCACATGTAGGACTTACTCCCACCTCTGCTAATTTACCTTAAATTCTGGGCTACTTAAAAAACAATGTCCCTTTAACAGTGTGTGGAACCTTGGGTGCCCGAGCATGTGATAATTACTCCCTCCTTTATCAAGGATTTTAAACAGAAGTCATTTCATCAATAGTTTGTAGTTCAATTCAGGAATTTTCACTTATGGCGGATATGTTTGTACTTTAAATAACATCTCTAAATGTCAGGTCATCACTGATTAAATGGATGACCATTAGGAGGTGGTGGTGAGGTGGCAAAACTCTACATCTTGGACGACAAACAAATGTTATTTCCACCTTAACAGTTCTCCTATGGTAATAACTATGCTACAATGGTGAAATCAATACTCTAGATTGGAATACTATCTTTGGCTTGGTACTAGCTCTACCTTTAACATTTTCTATACAAATAAAGATGTGTCTGCTTTTATAGAGTGGTTACTAAAACTATCCCTTTAAACTGTAGATCTATATTGTAACAAATTAAATCTTCCCCAAATTCACACATGAATATGAATCTCTAAAAGAATAATTTGTTTATATGATGAAAAGATTGAATAATATGTTCTACCCTCAGTGTGTTTTTAGGATTATTTCTCATTTTACTTTAATAATTTCCTCTTTAATAAGTGTGTTTATGTGTAAACTCACTCACTCCCGTTTTCCTTCTCTCCCCCTCTGGTTGTCAAGCCACGACCCCCTCACGTTCTGCTGGCCCATGCCAACTCCTCTGGTTCTGTCTTCTCCTCAGGTTCTGCCTTCTCAGTCCATCCGCTCTTGAATCCTTCCGCTGTAACTCTTTCCAGTGGCCCAACTGCTTTGCATTTCATCTCCTCCTTTACAGTCTCTTCGCTGTTGCATGGAGGGCGTATTCTGCTCTCATGTCTTGTGCAAAGTCTCGTGGCTCAGCTTGAAACTTCATGTCCTGTCTTGAGGGACCAATGAGATTATGCCTCTTTCAGCATGCTGTTTTGGTTCTGGATGCCTCAGGTGGAGATGGTTCTGGATGCCTCAGGTCGTTGTTGGTTCAGCTCGGGTTCTCTGTCTGTTTGATGGATTGGAGGAGGAGGAGGAGGAGGAGGAGGAGGAGGAGGAGGAGGAGGAGGAGGAGGAGGAGGAGGAGGAGTCTGACAGGCAGAGAGAGAGAGAGAGAGAGATCTCGGGACGCATTACTTATAGATAATTCTAACACACTGAGGCAAAATAAATCCAATCTTTTCCACTCTATTTTCCTAATCATACTATCTGTCTTAGATGTTAAATGTTATCTAAACACAATTAATGTCTACTAATTATTTTACCATATCCCAAAACATTGCTCTCACTCACTGTAACATGTCTACTCTAAATAACTCTTTCAGGAAACCATTTTCTTCTATAAACTTAAATACCTACATGTTTCAAGCACCTCATATTTCACACACTATAAAAGAACGTCCCCACATTTTCTCCATCTCAAATCTCACTGTTATATAGAACATAAGTAACTTCTGTGACTGGACATATCTGTGCAATGTCGCCACAATCTGCTGGGGAATTTTGTTCATAGAGTTTGTATGTACAAAGCTGTACTTGTGGGTTGTTAGCCTGTTTCTACTGTAATCATTTTCAATAATTTTGCTCAGACAGGTCACCGGTCGGTTGTTCATAAACTTAACAGGGGGTGTTTCTGGTACAGACTAAAACATGGATCCCGTGTATTTGGTGATTCTCCTAATCTGTAAATCCCCATCACTTACATATCCCGATCACTTAAACCCATCTCATCATTTGATACAAAAACTGCATATAGGGGGGGTGAATCATCTTGATTATAACCTCCTCACCTTTGGGGATCAGTATTTCTAACTCCTTCTCTTGTTGCTCAGCTGATATTTTGGCTCTGGGGATAAGTGAAAGTCTCTGAAACACAGCTGGAGTTTTGTTAGTGATGTGGGCATTCTCTATGAGTGAACTAATGGATCCATGTCTTACATGATATTGTACTCCCCTTCCAACCAGAAAGGTGCCAAGTGTAATGAGCACCATCAACAATGCTATTCTGACTCTTATCCCTAGGGGACCCCACAATTGCTTTGGCTTTGTTCTCGACATAATCTCTATTTTCTCCATGGTTGTGTCAGTTACAGAATTTAAATTATGAGTACAAACATTTGACTATTTTTCAGGTGTAAAACAAAAAATAGGTTTTCACTTTAGTGTACTACCTATACAAATCTAAAGACAATTCGTCTTAATTCTATTCATTGTTTTGTTCCAGCTCTGCCAAATCAGTCCTAACTTCCAATAATTGTCTGGAAGTTGCCAGTGAAGGGTGACAATGTGTGAGGTGGTGTCAATTTGCTCCTTTTATCTTTACCTTTAAACCGGAGCGCATGTGAAGTTCGTTACAACTTCTCATGGTTCCGACCACCGGGGTTTAGCTCACTGTCTTTTGTGAACTTTCACCCTCACCCAATCACCTGGCCGAACAGGAGTCTCTTTTGGTGTCTCGTCTGGTGTCTCTGCAGTTCTCTGAACCTGTGTAGACAAGACTTGGATAATATTACTCAGAGCCCTGACATATTCATACACTTCAATTGGTCTGATATCCAAAACTGGACCACTCCCTGTCATAACTACTTGTTATTATTTATTAACTACCACGTCACTGAAATCAACATATCTGTATAATCATGACACTCCCTCCTTTGAGCATAACATGCTCAATTAATATTGCAATGATTACCCTATTATGAACAGGACATGTAAAACCCATAACGTTGTATTAAATAAATATAACTTCTCCGTGTATGGTATAAAAACATATTCACTAAAAACCTGCCATTAGTACAAAAAATAGTTTACTTGTTTCAATAACGGTTTTAGTTATGGTATTATGCATCATTGTTTCTGCGAAAAACAATACCCTGATTTCGCTAATTGGTCTCAATAATTCTAGGATTAGAGGCTTGGCTGACACTGCTGAACCAACATATGATAAAATAACATGAAGGGCTGGTGCCCCTCACTCAAAATGAGATATTGCCTTACGCACTACATTATAAATCAGTTAAGTCACTCAAGAATAAATAGATAAAGACTGATTTTTGAAACTGTTGTAAAAAACCTACAACTCCTTCATCCAAGCTCTCAATCAGTGTTATGCTATATAGTTTGCAGCTCATGCCTTAAACTATATACACTGATATACTTCAGACCTATTATAAAATGGTGTTTATGAGAAAAAATGTAATCTGACTCCATAAATCTCATAATTGTTTGACAAAAAAACGACACTTCCACTAACAATAAATGAAGTTCCCCTTTAAACACAGCCCCGGACTGGACGGGTCTATCTATGTACTGGCTGGAAAATGTTGTGCCAGTCTCTGTCGCTCCGTCACTGTTCTCCCTCTAACAGTCACTCTCTAGTTCTGCTGGGTTCTTGTTGAGTTATTCACTGGTTTGAGACAAGCGACCCTATCGGAACACCTCCCTTTGTAGCCAGACTTCACCACAGCAGAATCGAGTTTCTGTTTTCAGGTCTCAACAGCCTCACGTCAGGTGTATCGCCGCCCCTTGAACTGCAGTCGGTGTAAACAGGAGGACTTGGTAAGGATCCTCCGTCTTCATATTTTGGGTGGACACCCATCGTCTTGACCTCACTAGCTGTGTGGACACAATAGTTTTCTGTGTGGGGGAACAACATCACTCATAATCTCTATCCTTCTCATAATTACAAAAATAGTCTGCTTAATGTTCTACTCTGCTACTTCTAATCTGTGGATGCTTTATATTCAAATGCAATATACTACTGGCTATCTCTTAAATAACATTCAACCTCTCCCTCCTGTGGTGTCAGATGTGGCTCAATGCAGCTGGATTTCAAGATACCCTTCTGGGCTGAAGATGCATCACCTGGTGGTCTGGCCTTCTGAGCTTCCTCATTGTTGTGGTTGATACCAGGCTGTCAATGGCATTTGGTTCATGTTTGGAAACCCTGTTCCTCTTTGACATCCCTGGGAACCCCTGCCTCTGTCGTATTCATGGAAACCTCCCCTGGGGTAACTGCATGGAGGGCCGTTGTTTGGTGCAATGTTCTGCGGACACTCTCTGGGCCAATGTCCCATTTGGCTGCAATGGTAACATCCCTCAAACCGGAACCCTCTTCCTCCTTTTTGTCGGTTCTGCATCTGAATCTCTGGCACTACTCGAGTTTGAACTGTTGGAGGTTTCTGCACTGCATTCTCTGGTTCTTTGGCCATCTTTGATGTAGCTGCCATTTGCCTTGCCGCTTTCTTGCTTTTATTAGCTTCGGTATCTTTCTCAGCTATTTGTATCTTCAAGACTCTCAGTTGTAATGCTACCATTTCTGTCTCTTGTGTTTCTCTTTGTCGTCGTCTTTCTTCTGTGATTTCTTCTAATCGTATGTTCTCTTCCATCAGGTGTTTTGATTTACTGGTTGGCACTCTTACTCCATACTCCAATCCTTTGTCACTTTTGTCCGTGGAAACTCCATTCAACTGCAAGACTTCTCCAACATTTGGAAAGGGAGGAGGGACTTCGGCCAGGTTTAGATACAGCTTCGGAGTTTGGATAACTGGAGCGTCTTTTGTTTTTTCTGCTATGTCTTCCCTCACTGGCAGGTCTGCTACTTGGACCACATTTATGCTGTCTACCAATAGGCTGGCATATTCCAGATGGAGTATCAGACCTGTAACTCTTATAAACTTTTGTTCAGCTTCCCTCCATACATTTAGCTGTTGTATGCATTGCTCATGCTCAATGTCGAGTACTGCTCTTCTATGGGCTTTTGTTGGTCCAGGTTGATCATCTGCTGGAATCAATTCTCTCGTTTGCCATTGTTCCAACAGTTTCTCTATGTGGTTCCATGTCTTCTGTCTAAGATTTGGAACTGTTGTAGCATCTGATCTGATTTTTACCCTTTCCTTGATATCTGCAGTTGAGCCTGGCTCTGCGTCTGGTCTCAACCTGGTGCCATTTGGCGACATGTAAATACTAGGATACAATTATTAAGTTAGTAAAGATAAAGCTATCTGGTTTGCTTTCATTAACAGTACGGAGGCTCAGTCACTGGTACATTTTCATATACAAAGCCATGTTAGGGAAACTTCCATCTTATATCTGCTCCCTGATCTCACGGAAAATTGTAAGTGGCTACTGCCTGAGATCAAATGCTGTGGTTTTATTAAATGTGCCAACTGCTAGGACTGTCTTAGGGAAGACAGCTTTTAGATGCGCAGCTCCTCTGTCTTGGAATAGTCTGCAAAAGGAATGGAAGCTGAGCAATCTGGTGCCACTAAATGTTTTTAAAGCTCGGTTGGATGCTACTCAATCGGAAGCTGTTGGTACCTGTTTCTGTGGATAATTATGTAAATGATGCTGTATTGATGTCCTTGTTGTTCTGTCTATGTTTTTATGTTTCATGTGGAACTACTTGAGCAGGTCTCCCTTGAAAAAGAGATCAATGATCTCAATGGGATAATCTGTATAAATAAAGGCTTGAAATGAAATGAAAGCACTAATCCTCTGACTAGTTCCTTTGTTTTCTTTATAAAAATATCCTACGTCATCAGAACTTCACTTTAAATCTGGGATTTTATTTTTTATTTTAATAAAACAAATTAGAAATTTAAATTATACAAATTTAAAATCAGAAATTTAAAAATAATAAAAAGTGTACAGTTTTGACTTTGAAATATGAAAATAGAAATATGGTGAAAATCTAAATCTGCTGTGTACTGTGTCATGTGTTCATTTATAACACTTAAAATTAAACTTCAGAATATTATTGTATCTTTCCCTAAGATCTGTTTTATTTATTATTCTGTTCCTCTATCTGTGTAATAATTCTGTGTTACTAGCAGAGTGCGCTGTTGTAATTTCCAGCTCAATCCACTAGGGGTAGCTGTTGTAAACTAACCTTTTTTTAACAAGAAGAAGCTTATTTTCCTTAAAAATATCTTAAAAATGGGAAGAGAATTACAATATGGTTAAACAATACAGCACAAAACCGCCCAAAACACATTTGCAAACAGGAATACTTCAAAACTCAGATTGGAGTTTTAGAAAGTACAACAATCTCTCCCTGTAATCTCCAAAACTTGATTTAGCCTTCTAGTTCCAACAGTGACAAGAAGTATGATTCGTTCTTCTCAAGATGGAGGTCAGAAAAATGCCTCATTAGAGTGAAACCAGCTGGATGAGAACAAACAAAGGAGTACTTTTAATTTGCATTTCACAAAATGGCGTTTGCCCTGTGTCTGTTTGTCAACATGTGGTCCAGAACAAAGGGATTTGCACCACTTGGCTCACTGGGGAGTTTAAATAATGGCTGGGTGATCTTTACTGTAACAAAGGGAAACTCTGGTTTTAGAAAATACAAGACAAAACAATACTGTAGTTTACAAATAAAAAATGGGCTTTATCCTAAAGATATCCTCTCTTAAAATTAGGAACCCTTACGAATTAAGCCATAAACTTATCTTATCGTAATATTTGACTTAGAGTCACTATGAAAATGGGCTATATCCTAGAGATATTCTACTCAAATGTAGAAACCCTTACGCATAAGCCATAAACTTATCTACGTAATTTTTTCTTTAAAAGCCACTATGTTTATCTGTTTCTATTAAAACACGCTATTATGGGACCAAGTAAGACGCTAATCAAACACAATGAGGAGAATATCGTCTACCTTACGCACGAATGTCGCATTTCCCGTCGTAATACACACGCAATGTCTGGTTGTAAATAGAACAGAATAAACACTGATAAAGCCTTACACTTTAATCAGGCCTTTTCTCTTAAAAGGACTTTTACTCCATTTACTCAACCCTTAGCTGACTGCTATGCCTTGTTGGTCTTCAATTACTCAGTCGTTAACTGACTCGCTGTGTCTCATAGATCTTAACAACCGTTAAATGGGCATATATACCCTTACGTTATAGGAAAAACTACCAACGTAACAAGAGACACCTACTTGAAGACTCAACAAGCCACCTCCATGAAGTAATGACTACACAAATTAATGTTTAAAATACAACACACACGAATGAATAGCATGCAGGGTTAAAAGAAGAAGAAGAAAAATGCTTACCTCCTGTCTGGCTCAGAACAACGCCACATGGTTTTAGAGTGATTATTTTATAAATTGAGTGGTTTTAACATTAAATGCACAGCTATTTTCAGGATCCGCTGGCCTCCGTCAAACACACAAATCTAACATGTCCTAGATTAACTATTTGAAGAATTTGATTTAACTGGTTCTTCTTACCCTGTGGATTTGAGCTCTTTTGTGTGTCGAACGTTGCCAGCGTCTCCGGCAAACAGCTGGCTTTGTTGTCTCTCCTGTTCAGCGTGATCACGTCAACGGTCAAATGTTAGCTTATTCGTTATTCTCGCATCCAGGAGAGACGTTTAGGATAAATGAGACCAAATGGAGCCTCGGCTATAAGTTTCAAATGGTACTTTAATAAAAAGATGTCGCTGTAATGAATCAGACAGAAAGCAGTCAGTGGAGGAAAGCTGCAGCTTCCTCCGCAGTGTTCGGCCGAGCAGAAGAGACTCCACAAAACTCCGTCACCTGAATATATATCTCATTTGGCTCCTCCTCTTCAATGGCGGCTGTGACGTAATCTTCCTTCTGAGATCGTCAGTTCGTTGTTGCACAAACAGAGGATTTAGACATCGTACATTCAATATATAACTAAACACGCCTCTTCTCCACATATTCTCTTTCATGACTTTTCATTTATTTAATTTTAACGGCTATAATCGTTACTTTCCCTTAAAACCAGAAGTCAAGCTACTGTTGGTATTTCGGAGATCCCTTCCGGAATAGCTTTTCAAAATAAACTTTAACCTCAGACGGAAGCTAACCGGAAGTATTTTCACAATAAAAGCTTGACATCAGACATTGTGCGCGAAAACTTCTGTTTTTTCAGTATAAATCAGCATTTAAACTGATGGCATGTTTAAACTAAATTATGCCATAAAACATTGATTTTAATTTCTAACAGTCCCCCTCGCAGCGAGGGTGCAGCGAGCCGTTTGGCTGATGCAGAGCGAAGTGCACGCGATGGGGTGTACAGTTTAACCATGTCCAGGATGTAGGAAGGGCCAGATCCATTCGCAGCATGGTACGCAAGTACTATTGTTTTGAAGTGGATTCTCGTGCCCTCATTGGTCAAAATGGTGTCATCGTGTGTGTTGGAGGAGGGGCTCTGTAAGGAAGTCTGAAGGAAGGGGCAGATTCTTTTCGACTGCGTACTTTCAAATTCTAGCGCACTCGAGCTGGTTTCTCCATTCTTACCTACCCTACCTTTAGTGTCAGCTAGCTAACAATGTACACTCCCGTGTTTTGTTTTAGCAACTCGTTCTCTGTGTACCTTGTCCTTGCCAACACTAATGTTATCCACAGCATACACAGCGATCACGCAGTTCTTACCGAGTAGCAAGGCAAGGCAAGGCAAGGCAAGGCAAGGCAAGGCAAGGCAAGGCAAGGCAATAGCACTTTTCTGTACGCGACAATTCAAAGTGCTTTACAAAACAAATTAAAATACTTTTTAGGAATAAATACAGTAAAAACACATTATAAAATTTTACAACAGGCATTACAAAGCAAAGATAATAAAAATAAACACCACAGGTATACAATACATGTTTAAAAGGCATACTGTAGTTCGAATATGAGCATCTCAATTAAAAGCAGCGGCAAATAGATATGTTTTTAGTCTCGATTTAAAAATAGTAAGCGTTTCTGCGGACGTGCATGGTTTGGGTAGTTTGTTCCAGAGTGTCGGGGCATAACAGCTAAATGCTGCCTCTCCATGTTTTGTTGTTACTCTCGGAACCTATAGCAGACCCGTCCCAGAAGACCTGAGGCACCTTGATGGCTCGTAATTATGCAGGAGTTCAACAATATACTTTGGTCCTAAACCATGTAATGTAATTTGGCCGACTGGAAGCCAATGTAGAGATTTCAGAACTGGACTGATGTGATCCACTCTTTTAGGGTACCTTGTTAGCTAATGTTAGCTGGCTGACATTAACGTTACACATTACACTCGTTTAACACTCACCGAAACATTGTACTGCCGGTCCCTCATGCTGGCTCTTACGGAACCGACTAATACCCCTTTCACAACGCGGTTCCAGGGCCGATTCGGAGCCTGAAAAGCACCGTTTTTTCCTGTTCACACCGCAGTGGAGTCGCCTCTAAGCTCCGGAATCCGGTTCGTTTCAAGCACTAACAAATTGTCGGTCTAGAACAGGGGTCGGCAACCCGCGGCTCTCGAGCCGCATTCAGCTCTTTAAGCCCTCTACTCTGGCTCCCTTGAGCTTAGACAAAAATAAGAAGGAAATAAAATAAAAATATTTCTAGGACTATTTATATTCTGTTGCACGGTTGAAAATGTTTCTTATCTTGTATTTTGAGGTGATACTGACACATACAAAAAAAACAAAACTGTTTTAATTAGGTCAACTAAAATTGCGTCATGTCCTGCTATGGTCCCGCACCAGCGCCTTTTCTTGCAGGTGAATAACCTATGGATAAATCAAAGAAAATAAAAGTATCGGAGGAACACAGAGGGTTTAATTCTGCGTGGTTAGAGTTATATGCTTTCACAGCAAACGATGCTGGCTTACCGGTATATTTGATATGTGGAGAGAAGTTGTCAAAGGTGCTGCAGCCTTTACGTATTGGAGGAAAAACACGGAAGAGGCTGACGATCTTCAGTCATAATTCAGCAGTTAACCATTAACTTTTTAGGGTGTAGCTATATGTTTTATTTATAAGTGGGCCCATTTGAATTATATTCATTTTCTTCAAATGTGCAGAGGACTCCCCAAGTGCTGTGTTGATTTAATATAAAGTTGGCCTGTGCATTTTTTTGTATTCTCCTTATAAGAGTTCTTTGTTTATTATTAGAGGTAAATAAACAGTTTGGTCTGAAGCTAGTTGAATGTGTGCTAATTTAGCTAATGGTGATCTGTGCTATTTCTAGCTAATAGTGATGCTAATGATAGCTAATTCCTTTAATAGTAGTATGTGTGTTGTTTGTACAGTGCTACTAATGTTATGTACAGCCTGCATACTTATATGTGTTTTATTTCTGTATTGTTACAGTTTTACAAAGTAAAAGAAGAACAGTAAAGTCAAGAAAGAAAACCTTGCATCTTTATTGGAGGACTTTTAAATGTTAGCTAACTGTCTAGCTAGTATTGGTTTGTCCGTTATTCTTGAGTCCAGAAGAGAAAGTTTTAAAATAAGGAGATCAGTGAGTCTCGACTAAAGTTTCAAAAGGTGGGTACTTTAATGAAAAATCAGGCGCGGTGGTGTTACAAGCAGGCGGGAGTTGAAAAAGGAGGAACAGCTGTTCTCCCCAGGGGTAGCTCAAAAGAAGGGCAAACAAAACACATTTCGTTCCTTAAATACAGTAGGCTTGGCTCCTCCCGTCTGCTATCTTTGTTGTTGATGACTTCCGCTAGTCCCCCTATTTCCGCACACACTTTTTCAAAGGATATTTACATCGTACATTTAACACATGACTAAACACGCCTTGGTTCTACACACTCGCCTGCATCACTTTTTTCACAGCTGATAATATTTACGTTCGGTTTAACATTGAGTTCAAGCTTCCGTCAGTATTTCAGAGATAACTTCCGGAATAGATTTTCAAAATAAACTTGTATTCCTGATTCTGGCGGAAGTCTTTTCAAAATAAAAGCTTAACATACATTTTGCGTGAATACTTCTGTTTTTCAATAAAATCAACATTTAAGCAAAATTATGCCATTACAATATTGATTTAATTACCAACACTAGCGCATAGGGATACGCGCTGTAAGGGCAGAACAGTAAAAAGACAAGAGCACGGTGGGTTCAAGTAATAGTACTGTCACAGTTGAACGGAAGACCAAAGTGCAACACACGGAAAACCAGGGATCGTTGATAACCAGCTTTATTGTAAGCAAAAGACTGGTTGTATACAACACGGCAGATAGAAGGCAAGATGGGAGTCGCAGGTACCAACCGGTCAGGGAGCAGGCAAGGCAGAATAATCTGAGTTCAGGCAGGGTCAGGAAACAGACGAGACAGGATGGTCTGGGACAGGCAGGGTCGAAACCGGGAGAGCAATCTGGAGGTAATACGGGAAAGACTGGCATAATGCAAAGTACGATCTGGCACTGATGTGAAAGTGAAGTGAGCCTAAATACTAAATGTCCTGATGAGTGTAACAGAGTGAGAGAGATACAGGGTGTGGCTACAGGTGAGACAGGTGAATGGAAAACTACTGGTGAATGATGGAGCAGACTGTGACAAGTACACTACACAGCCAACATGAGTCTACGCTCAGGGAAAAACTATAATAATGAAGACACCACTACGCATAAAGAAGCAAGTGGAGAACAGCAAGCAGAGACTGTGGATCGAACAGCCAAGTGGCAAGAACATCCTCAAGCCTCTGATGCTAAGTCATATTCATCCAGAGCAGCCTCTAGATCAGGGGTTCTCAAAGTTTTGATGAGTGAGGGCCAATTTAGGCACCCAATATTGGATTGAGGGCCGCCCAAGAAAAAACGGAACACAAAATAATTCCAAAACAAATCCTTTCTTTATTGTACTAACCAATTATACATACAGTCAGGGGTGGACTGGGAGGAAAAAGTGGCCCGGGGATTAATTGACAGACAGGCTCACTTAATGCGCGGCATGTATCGGCCGGCCGGCGACGAAAGTATGTTTCTTAACAAAAACCCTTATGCATTTAATGTTATTTTGGACCATTATTCATATAGTAATCACATTACCTGAGCCCTTGAGTTGCCTAGAGCAAAAATAGTTACAGCATATATTTATTGATTTTAATGTTAACAGATCATTGATGCAATAACATTTGGACCCAATTTGCCTGACTTGACACATGGAATAGAACATGGGCGTAGGAAGCATCCTTCATCTGGTGCACAAAATTAGGGACTAAATCTATGGATACATCTCTCAACACCCATATGAAACAGAACTGTAAACAGATAAACAAAAAAACAAAAAAATTATTATTGTTTTTTTTTAATTTATTGTTTTTTTTTGTCACATTAACTATCGCGGGCCGCCAGAAACATTTCCGAGGGCCGCCATTGGCCCGCGGGCCGCACTTTGAGAACCCCTGCTCTAGATCAAGAGTTAGGCCCAAACCCAAACCACTCCCTCGACCCTACCCCTCCGTGACGGAGTGAACTCCGTCTGTAGGCACACTCGCAGCTGAATGAAGTTCCCTCCATTAAGGGTTAAGGGTATAAATACAGCGGCAAGCTTTGGGACGGCCTCCCCTCTCTCCGGCAGAAACAGGAAATGCCGTAACTGTATGTATGTGTGTGTTACTTTTTTGTAAAGCTCTTTTAGTTTTAAACCTGATGTTTATAAGCTTCTTAGTTTTTGCAACAGTCTGTAAATATACACAATTTTATAAAAATAAAAATCTAATGTAATCTTGGTAAATCAAATTAACACGTGCAGATTTCTAAATACATGTTCACAAAGGCATGTTTTAGTTAAGGCAACATATTAATTATCATTTACAAAAATAACCACATGGAACTCACATTTGTATGATGTTGTTTCCTCCATGCCCGAAAAACGGTTGCACACCTGTGGAGTGAGATTATCAAGCCTGCATCCATGCAAACTCGCTGTCGGAGGCTTTTATAACCCACTACCCCTCCGCCCTGATTGCTTTGGACCAGCCCTCAATGTGGCGGACCCTCCGTGTGAACGCGCAAACGGAGGGATAGGGTGTAGGGGTAGGGTGTAGGGGGCGGTTTGGGAATGGGCCTTTGTCAGCCACGAAAGCCTATGCCAAGGCAAAAGCAGCTCATGCTCAATTAGCTTATGCTGAAAAAGAAGCTGACGTGATGAAACAGAGGACAGACCTGGAAGCAGGCATGATAAAGCAAAAAGCTGAATTTGACGCCAGTCTACATCTGCTCCAGTGCCAAAGAGCTGCAGCTGCAGCTGAAGCTGAAGCTATAGTTTATGAAGAAGCAGATGCTGAAAGCATGAAGCTAATTCGAGAACCCATTGTTGAAGGTGAGCACTTCAGTGCAGTCCAACGCACTTCCAAGTATGTTCAAGCGCAGTCTCAGTACACCTGTTCCGGAACGCATCATACACAGGTAGCAGTAGAGGCACAGGAAAGAAAAATAAAGACGTTTGAACCACCTCAAGCTAAGTCAGTCTACAAAGACATACAACATGAACCAACATCAAATACTAACCCTAACAGTACTCCGAAAGCACGCTGATCACAGTGATGCAAATTAGTCGCTTTTCGGCGCCTCCCGCTTTTTTAACGCTGATTTGGGTGACCTGTGTAATTCGTGGAGAACTGAAGAGTTTTCGTTTTGGAAGAAGAAATCTAGATCGCAAAATAATTAAACAGGCGAGTGCCTGTTTTTCCTGGCCAAGGACAGGTTCATTGAACACAACACGAGCGTAACGTGTCTTCACGTGGTTATGTCTTGTCTGAATTCTGAAAGGAGTGACGGAGAGCACCGGAACGCCGCTCCAGCTCTTCAAATATTGCAGTACCCATAAGGAGCCGTACACATGCCGCAGTGTTTGCGAGGCTGTGTCTTTAGTTGTAAGCACAGTGGTGATCTGTTGTTATTAGCATCTGGTTAGCTAGCTATGCTAACGAATTTAAAGAGCTTTTCTACAACCAGGTGGAAGAGAGCTCTCTCCTGAGAGGCTCAAATAACCTCAGCTCAGTGAGGTTAAGGCACATCTTGATATGATCATTATAGTTATTAATGAGACATTAGAGACTAAATTAAAAACAGGTATAAAATACTATATGACAGTAACAAAAAAGTTGTTAAAAATAACAAGAATAGAGTTTAAAAGGGGAGTGATTTGTAAAATATCCAAAAAGAAAAATCTGCTTAAAAATCTTTTTCATATGGGTGTTGAAAGATGTATCAATAGATCTCCTCATGTTGCTCTCAAAGTGCACCAGATTGATGCTTTTAACTTATTTTAAAACAAATCTTCCCGAGGGAGCATGCCCCCGGACCCCCCTAGAGGAGGTTAGGTCCCCCCCACTTAAATCATGTTCACATGGATAGGATACTAAATACATTTGCACACATCTTGTGTCCATATCTTTGTTTTGGTGGTCATGCCACAACCGTGCACGTGCATGCATGCGTGAGTCATGGTGAGATATCTGGATTAAGAGGTTGCTTTTTCTTTGCACAGCATGAAAGAAAGGCCAAATGAATGGGCTGTGATTTTAGTATTTTTAAGCAGAGGTCAATAATTTGTACGGCCCTCGGAGGATGTTGTAAAAATTTAAAGGAAAAAGGTTCCCCACCCCTGCTGTAAATAATAATAAAAACCCTTGATATATAACTTAACATCTCTGTCTCCTATTGATCTGAGTATATTATAAAGAATAGCCTAACCAGTTAATTGAAGCATTATAGCACAGGCCTTTGTCAGATGGTATATTACGCAGTTTTTTTTCTACTTCGAATAGTTCTCTCTTTTTTCACCATACCTGTGTTTGCATCCCTGTGATCAACAGTATGAGTCACAAAGTGCACAAGACTTCGCAAGATAACTCATCAGAAAATAAATGGTGAGTGCAGGTCTTCTTCAATTCGATGACAAGCCTGAAAATTACTGGTCGTGGAAAGCCTCCTTTATAAGTGCCACTAAGGACTTGAATCTCACAGCCAGAGAAGAGCTAGATTTGATGACTAAGTGGCTAGGGCCCGACTCCATGCAACAAGCAAAGGGAATTTGTGCAGTACGCGTACTCAATCCTGCAGCAGGTGTGAACATGGTCTGGCAACGTCTTGAAGAGTGTTATGGGGTGCCAGAGGTCATTGAAGACGCACTGCTCAAGAAAATAGAACACTTTCTGAAGCTCACCAACAAAGACTATGCTAAACTGAGAGAACTCGGCGACATTCTCCTCGAACTTGAGTGTGCTAAGGACGAAGGTGCTCTGCCAGGGCTTTTGTACTTGGATACAGCTCGTGGGGTAAGAGAAATAGTGGAAAAGCTTCCTCATAATCTGCAAGAGAGGTGGACCAGCATTGGAAGCAAGTACAAGGAGGATTACAGAGTAGCCTTCCCTCCTGTGAAAGCATATCCTGCAGGGGAAAAGGAGAAGGCAATGAAGATGTATGCAGTGTTGGACGAACAAAGTATTAAGCCACTTCAACCTCTTTGAAGTTAAAGGTAACTCCACTCCATACACCCTGAAAACCTGTTCTGGGAAGTCAGAGACTTCAGGTAGAAGAGCCGTTAATTTTGTCATTGAGTCTGTGGAGGGGAAAGTACAGCTTCCCTTACCACCCTTAATTGAGTGTGACATGGTGCCAGATGAAAGCGCAGAAATTCCCTCTCCAGAGATTGCACTACATCACCCACACCTACAGCCAGTTGCTAACAAGATTCATCCAGTAGATCAAAATGCTCCTATCCTTCTGCTCTTAGGGAGAGACATCCTAAGGGTGCACAAAGTACGTGAGCAAATCAATGGACCGCACAATGCACTTTACACACAACAGCTAGACCTAGGGTGGGTCATTGTGGGAGAAGTATGTTTGGGGATAGCTCACAAACCATCAGAGGTCAATGTCTACTAGACCAACATACTGCACAACGGTCGCACATCTTATCTCAGTCCATGTCCAAACAGTATTCATGTTAAAGAAGACTTCAGTGGCATAACACAGCATCCTAGTCTCACCTTCCCTGCATGTAAGCAGAACACAGATTGCAAAAAAGAAAGAAATTTGGGGAAGCTGGGTTAATCGGAACATGAGAGTACACAGGTATAGACAGAGAGAAGGAAGAAGTAAGAAGTAAGATGTCCCCCGACAAACTAAGCCTATATCAGCAAAACTAGGGGCTGAATCTAATCAGCCCTAACTATAAGCTTTATCAAAAAGGAAGGTCTTAAGCGCACTCGGATAGGCTGTCTGCCGCCCGAACACAAACTGGAAGCTGATTCCACAAATGTGGAGCTTGATAAGAAAAGGCTCTGGCTCCCATTGTACTTTTAGAGACTCTAGGAACAACCAACAACCCTGCGCTCTTGGAACGCAATGCCCTAGTAGGACAGTAGGGTATAATGAGTTCTTTAAGGTAAAATGGCGCCTGCCCATTAAGGGCTTTGTAGGCGAGAAGAAGAATTTTAAATTCTATCCTGTGTTCTATAGGGAGCCAGTGTAAGGCAGCCAGAACAGAGTAATGTGGTCCCTTCTCCTAATTCTAGTTAGTACACGAGCTGCAGCATTTTGAATCAGCTGAAGCGACTTAACTGACTTCTTGGTACACCCTGATAATAAGGAGTTACAATAATCCAGCCTAGAAGTAACAAATGCATGGACTAGTTTCTCTGCATCGTTTTGAGGCAAGATATGCCTGATTTTTGCAATGTTACGTAGATGGAAGTAGACGGTCCTTGAAATTGATTTTATGTGGGCATTAAAGGATAAATCCTGATAAAATATAACACCAAGATTCCTTACAGTTTCACTGGAGGCCAAATTAATGCCATCCATAGTTAGTATATCTTTAGATAATTTGTCTCGTAGATTCTTCGGGCCGAGTACAATAACTTCAGTTTTGGTCGTGTTTAACATCAAAAAGTTTAAGGTCATCCACGTTTTTAAGTCCTGAAGGCAGTCTTGAATTTTATTTAGATGATTAATTTAATCAGGCTTGATTGATAAATATAGTTGAGTATCATCCGCATAACAGTGAAAGTTTACAGAATGATTCCTTATAATATTGCCTAACGGAAGCATATATAATGTGAACAAAATAGGTCCGAGCACTGAGCCCTGTGGCACTCCATGGCTAACTTTAGTTTGCGTCGAAGATTCATCGTTGACACGTACAAACTGAGAGTGTTCAGATAGATAGGACCTAAACCAGCCTAAAGCAGTTCCCTGTATGCCAACTAAGTGCTCTAGTCTTTGCAATAGGATGTCATGGTCGATAGTATCAAATGCAGCACTGAGATCGAGCAAGACAAGAATAGAGACACGTCCTTTGTCTGAGGCTATTAGAATGTCATTTGCGACTTTAACCAGAGCTGTCTCTGTGCTATGATGTGTTCTAAAGCCAGACTGAAAATCTTCAAATAAATCATAGTTTTTTAAGTAATCACACAACTGTTTTGCGACTGCTTTCCCAAGAATTTTTGAGAAGAACGGAAGATTAGAAATAGGTCTATAGTTGGCTAAAATCTCTGGATCGAGGTTGTGCTTTTTAAGAAGCGGTTTTATCATTGCTACTTTGAATGATTGTGGAACATAGCCTGATAATAAAGACATATTCATAATATTTAATAAAGAAGTGCTAATTAATGGAAAAACCTCCTTCAACAGCTTAGTTGGAATTGGGTCTAGGATACACGTTGATGGTTTAGAAGAAAGAATCATTGAATTTAATTGTTC
>CALSBZ010045436.1:5424-23881 GCA_943591055.1 Gobionotothen gibberifrons | reverse complement strand
CACACACACACACACACACACACACACACACACACACACACACACACACACACACACACACACACTGGCAGGCAGCCAGACATTGGCGGTTGGACGCTCTGTCAGATTTAGACACGTAATTACTGTCCTAGCTTTTGAGAGCTGCGTGTGTGTTTTTGTCTCTGTGTCTATTTAAATAATCTGTGTGTGTGTGTGTGTGTTTTACATGGAGTGTGTTTATGTCAGTGACACTGGTACCCATCATTATGGGAGGAATGTGTCCCTAATGTGTCAGGACCGTCAGGAGCTGAAATACAGTCAAAGGAGATTGTAGGCAACTTCAAAGAGAGATTTAAGAAAAAAATAATACAAATAAGTTTGTTCGGCTTCTAAGAGTTATTTTGTTTTGTTTTCATTACAACCACTATGGCTTAAAAATGTTTTTTTAGACAACTAAGATCACCTTTTATCCACTGGTGCCACCAAGTGGGCAATAATAGCAAGTTGCAGTGCAAGCATCACTAATAGATGATGTTACAACCAGGAATATGTGAGGGTACTGAAGGGAGATCAGACATCTTAAAGAGGACATATTCTGCTCTTTTTCAGGTGTATATCAGTATGTAGTGTCTCTACTTTAAAGAGTCCTCTCCTGCTGATGTTCAGGTGTATATCAGTATGTAGTGTCTCTACTTTAAAGAGTCCTCTCCCGCTGATGTTCAGGTGTATATCAGTATGTAGTGTCTCTACTTTAAAGAGTCCTCTCCTGCTGATGTTCAGGTGTATATCAGTATATAGTGTCTCTACTTTAAAGAGTCCTCTCCTGCTGATGTTCAGGTGTATATCAGCATGTAGTGTCTCTACTGGGACATGTCTCCATGCTTTAATGTTCAAAAAGCTCTTTATTTTTCTCATATGTGCTGCAGCACCTCTTTTCACCCTCTGCCTGAAACCAGAGCCCAGTCTGCTCTGATTGGTTAGCTGGCCGGCTCTGTTGTGATTGGTCAACTGCTTTGAGATGTCCCGCCCCTTAGCCTATCACATACAATGGGCCTTTCTCATTTCATCAAATCCCCCTCCTCGACTCCTCGGTCCTCCGATAGTGACCCGGAAATGAATTTCAGTGCACCATGTTGAAGGACATCTCATTTCTCTAAATGCACTTCGAGCACCGAGGATCGAGCGTCGAGGAGGCTCTCTGGAGGAGCTATAACCGAGGATACACTGATGGGTCCTCCACAGTCCTCCACGGCTCCTTCGTGGATGCATTTCCGGCAACAGAGATGTTTCAGAGAGTCGTGACGCACGGCCGGACTTATCTCAGCCAATCACAGCTCTGCATGCGTCGCGATGTTTACAGTGAGAACAGCTGTGAGGTCCGTGCATAAAGCAGAGCAGTGTGTAAAATATATATCACTCAGTGTAACAGGCCTATTCTCTTTATTTGCTGTAGTTTTTAGTAGATATCTACAAGCAAAGAGTCGATATTTTTCTAAAACCATTTAGTGCTTCACATAATAAAATACACAACGGCTGTAGCCTGATTATGCTTTAGGAGCTGTAGGTGTGTGTGGTACAGTGTGTGCGTAGATGCAGCGGGCAGACAGGTCTCTGCTTACTTTTAATACTTGTAAATACAACTTTTGGCCTGTAATTTATTTTCCTCATTGTAGCGACCAGAGGGGGGGGGGGGATATATCCAGTCTCTGATAGTGTTACGTTATTATGAGAGTGCTCTGTTTGATTCTGAAATGGTATATATTTATATAAATATATACAATATGTGTGTGTGTGTGTGTGTGTGTGTGTGTGTCCGCATCTGTAGCCTGTTTTTTACAATGACCGCTCAGAGGAGAGGAGTTCTCATTTCTCTAACCGCCTGCTGCTTCCCCTCCTCTCTCCTCGGTTCCCCTCCTCGGCTCCTCCGCTCGCATCTCCTGTGGGCGGGACTAAGTATCGAGGATAGGAGTCGAGGAGGGGAGTCGAGGAGGGGGGTTAGCTGAAATGAGAAAGGCCCAATGTGTTGGAGCACTAGCCAATAGAAACGCAAGTGTTACATCAGGAAGTAAACAAACTCCCTCTGGAGGGAACACTGTAGAGGCTTCTCAATACTCAAATTTCCCCTCCTCAACTCCTCGACTCCTCGGTCCTCCGGTAGTGACCCGGAAATGAATTTCAGCGCGCCACTTTGAAGGACATCTCATTTCTCTAAATGCACACCGAGGACCGAGGATCGAGCGTCGAGGAGCCTCTCTGGAGGAGCTATAACCGAGGATACACTGATGGTTCCTCCACGGCTCCTCCACGGATGCATTTCCGGGAACGGTGGAGGCGTGACGCACGGCCGGACTTATCTCAGCCAATGACAGCTCTGCATGCATCCCCTGCATATTATTTTATGAACTGCTTTCATCGCGACACGATGTTTACAGTGAGAACAGCTGTGAGGTCCCTTTCATCGCGACGCGATGTTTACAGTGAGAACAGCTGTGAGGTCCGTGCATAAAGCAGAGCAGTGTGTATAATATATATCACTCAGTGTAACAGGCCTACTCTCTTTATTTGCTGTAGTTTAGTAGATAACTACAAACAAGGGGTCGATATTTTTCTAAGACAATTTAGTGCTTCACATAATAAAATACACAACGGCTGTATCCTGATTATGCTTTAGGAGCTGTGCGTGTGTGTGGTACAGTGTGTAGGTGTGTGTTGTACAGTGTGTGTGTTGTACAGTGTGTGTGTGTGTGTGTGTGTGTGTGTGTGTTGTACAGTGCGTAGATGCGGCGGACAGACGGGTCTCAGTTGGTTTGGTGTCCTCTGCTTACTTTTAATACTTGTAAATACAACTTTTGGCCCGTAATTTCAATTCCCCATTTCAGCGACCAGAGAGGAGGGGGGGGGGAGATATATCCACTCTCTGATTGTGTTACGTTATTATGAGAGTGCTCTCATACTTTAAATGGTATATATGTATATACATATATTTGTGTGTCTGTCCGCATCTGTAGCCTGTTATATATATATATATATATATATATATATAAAAGCGTGCATTCTGGAATGTCAGGAATGTTTGAGACGGAGAAGAATGAGGAAGTGGAAACGGAGGAGCTGAGAGCAGCGGAAAAAATCATTATACCGCACTGTGAATGAATTAAAAGTAAATATATAAGTCGTCATGAACACATCTGTCCATCAGACAGAGGGCTGCTGTGCCTCCTGTCATCATTAATGGACGTCTCTTTAAAATGACCGCTCAGAGGAGAGGAGTTCTCATTTCTCTAACTGCCTGCTGCTTCCCCTCCTCTCTCCTCGGCTCCCCTCCTCGGCTCCTCTGCTCGCATCTCCTGTGGGCGGGACTAAGTCTCGAGGATAGGAGTCGAGGAGGGGAGTCGAGGAGGGAACATTTAAGAATTGAGAAGCCTCTAGGGATGTTAGTCTTTGCAGACCATTTACATGCACAGAAACCTACAGAACACACTACAGGAAAGGGAAAAAGCTTAATAGGATCCCTTTAAATTGCGTTTCATACTCTTGTTTCGTGTATTGTTTGAACATGACATTTATATTTATTTAGAAAGGAAAATAAAATGAAAAGTTTCCATTTCAAACAGGTACTGTCTGAAAGAATATTTTAACATATATATGCAATAATAGTATGTCATTGTGCGATGTGATATATATATATATACTGTACTAAGTTTGAATTTGCCTCAAAATGGGTAGAAGTATACATTAAATGTGCTTTATAGTACTTACTGTATGTACTATGTGATCCATATAGATGTCACATCTTCTCGTTGCATTTTATTCATTTGAAGATTATTATTTTTCTTCCATAATGGTGTTGTGTAGTTTCTCAATCTTAGTCAATCAAAATTAACACACAACAACAAATCATTAAAAAAAATCAAGTTCCTTTAATTGGTTTGACAAAACCTTGATACGCTTGTGGAAAAATGTTCTTCATTAACGTTTGAAAAGTAACATAATTAAAGTAGCAGTAAACTTTTGAAATACAAAGTTAAACAATAATTTAAATAAATAATTGAAATTGTGGACAAGATCAACTTATACCGTGTAAAAAATAAGGAGAAAGGATTAGCTTCATGAGTTCAACATTTACTGCAGATTGCAAAAAGTGTAAACAATGGCACGGACAGAAGTGAGACCTGAATAAAGAGCAAAAAGCAGATGTGGTTACAGTAAAGAGGCCTTGTGTTTGTTTCTTTTGGCCTGTGCTTTCATACGCTCATTTGAGTTCAAGTACAAAATAACTATATACTAGCAAAAAGAAAAACTCTGGAGGAGCCCAGCGTGATGTGTGACTCCCTCCAGGTCAAGATCACAGATTCATTTTCGTCCCTTGAGCCCTGAGCTTTTGGTTGTAGTGTCATGGCTCTGTTATAAATAATATAAAGACACTCTGGTGGAGGGACGGAAAGTCACAAACACACGCACACAAACACACAGACACACAGACAGACACACACACAACCTGTGTGCATGAAGAATGTAAAAGTATTTGAAGTGTGTACACAGGCAGACGTCATCTGTGCACACCACCAGCTTCTGCTCCAGTGTCCTCTTCACTTCTGGATGTTCCTCAGTCTGCAGCGGCTTCTTCCTCATTATTTCACTTCACGATTACAGACAGTTTCAGGTCTCTGGATAGGAAAACGTGAATCATTAAATAATAAACTGAGAATATGACTTAGCTACTGTACATGGTTAACTGTACTGTAAAGTAGTGAGTAAGGCAGTGACTTTGCCAATGAAGAAAGTGCATTTCAGATTTGTCTTATGAGAACCTCAACATTAATGAATTATAGTTAAAAGTTTCCTTTTTTTAAATAATATTTTAGAAATAAATGATTTGCTTTATTGCTGAGATTTAGAGAAGATCATTTGGTTACTAGCTAGAGCTAGCAGCCAGTTAGCTTAGCATAAAAACAGGGGAAGAGCTAGCCCCCGTACAGTAGTATTGCTTTTTATTTTGTCTTTTACACTGAACATCTGTCTTCTTAATTTGATATATGCTCTGATGTAACAACGGTATATTATTGTAAAACCCAATAAACAAAGTAAAACAAACACTCAATCAAAAATTCATAACTGACTGTAAAACCACAATGTGACGCTTGACACCATTTTTATGGATTAGGACATTGAGATATAATGTGTTAATCAGTTTGCTTAAAGGTCACCTACTACTATACTCTTTTTCACCAATATATAACAGGTCTCAGTTATATACAGAACCTGTCTCTGATTGGCTGAAACACAAAACAGATCATTGTAGCATCCCATAAACCCCTCTGTTTCAGCTCTGTTCCAAAAGTGCTGATTCTCTGTCTGTAGCTTTAAATGGAGGCTGAGACTGTAATAAAAATACAATTATAAAACCTCCCCAGAGTCGGTGTGACATGATCTCTGAGGTTTTAACAGGAGTAAACAAAAACGTGTATATATATAAAAATAGAATAATTCCTGTTGCATGGCAGAGACTAACAAAATCATAGCCCACTGGTTTTTATTTATTTTATCCAACATTTTTAAATGTCTTTATTCAGTACTGTGTTTATTGACTTCTGTTGTGTGTTTTTGTTGTAGTCGTTACTGGTTTGTGAAGCACTTTATGTAACATTTTGTGTATAAATGATGCTATATAAATACAGTTTGATTGATTGATGGTTTTTCCTGTACATTATCAGGTTAATAAAGCCACTGCCTCACACTATCATGACGGACCACGTAAAGCACGCTGACTCCTTACCTACGTCCTCGGCTGCGTCCTCGGTCAGGGGGTCAGAGTTCGATGCATATTTGCTTCCAAATATCTGCACCAGCTGCTCAAAAAACTTGCACTCCTGTTTTTCCCCTCTGGAAACAGGAAACAGATCTTATTGTTAAAAGGAGAAGCAAGGTGTTGCCAGGGTGGATCAAATGTTGTGAGGTATTCAGAGTATGGATGTTTAGACGTGCAGCGTGAACACTTACTTCCTGCCCTCTAGGAAGTGTCTGAAGTTGGCCCTCAGCCTCTTTATTCTGGTCTGACACTGTTCGGGGGTGCGCATGTAGCCCTGGCTGACCATGACCTCAGAGATCTGGATGAAGATGTGTTTGTTCTTGGTGCAGCTCTTCAGGGTCTCCTGCACCTCCTCGCTGCCCCACAGGTCCAGCAGAGCCTCCGTCTCTCCGTCGCTCCAGGGCAGCTTGGAGCTGTCGGCCACCCACTGAGCACCTGAGGCCGCTAGCAGAGAGGAAAGTCAGAGATCAATATACATAATTTCCTTTTGGGGAAGGCATGCATAACACGCCATAACACCGGAGCCCCGCTGCGGGGAAACGTTGGCGCTGTTCTGAGTTTGTTCTAATCTGTCAAAAGGACGGGCGGCTTTCAGATTTTTCTGTCATTGTTAAAATAAATCCGTCATAGATGGAAAATATTCGGTTAACGCGACCTCTGCTCAACATATACTTAGTTAGTAGCAAAATGTGCATTATATGGCATTTTAAAAAGCAAAAACATTAGATAGATTAAGATGGAATTAGGGAGAGATTTGCTTATGACATTTGCTCACTTGTATTCAGTCATCCTGTTTAATTTACAGGAACTAAGATGAGAAACATCGTAAACTGCCTACACCTAAATGCAACATATAGTGTACTCTAAAAAACGGCTTTTCTTACAAATATTTTTGTGGAATATAAAACACAGAGGACTATACCCCTTCTTAAAAAGTAAGAATAGGGATATCATTAGAGAAGTATCCTTTAATTCAAGACATAGTTATTCAGATATTGCTTCTACAATCTAAATGATTTTTGAGTAGGAGCTCCCATGTTGTAGATTTGGATTTCTTTGAGTCTCTATATGGTTTGTTTGATCCTTTCACTTCATGTTAAAACATATGTAAATGTTTTTGTGAAGTTTCACCTTTCTTTTGAGTGCAGTCCTCCGGCTCCTCTGTGTCCTGCGTGTCTGCGACTGAGCCGTCCACTTTCAGCTCTCTCCTGAAGATTTCATCCATCTCACTGTAGAATTTATAATCCTCTCTGAATTTAAAGAAAGGAGGTGTCAGTTTTTCCAAATTCCAAACTGAGAGAGCAAATTTGAACATCATTATTGGTCATCACATGAGCCTCTCCTCTGGGTTACACAGGAGAAACGATAAACTCTTTTAATTTGTATTTAAAAAGTGCCACATGGTCTGAAATCTTATAATCTTCACTTTAACTTCCAAACTAAAGGAATTCACAATGGGGGACAAACTGATTAAAAACAAAAAAAAAGCTAAATCTATTGCATCGAAAATATAAATAACGGACAATAATATACATTTGACACTGTTGCAAAAAGGGGTTATGATTATGATCAGGGGTGCACATAACTGGTACGCAGGTATGCATGCGCGGCACAAATCTAAATTGCGTAATGTCACTTGTGTCACTAAGCACCTTTGCGTACCTCAAAACATCAAAACAAAACATATATTTTGTCTACACGTGTTTCTTGTCAACACTCAATGGAGTAAACTACTAGACATGTAAAAAAAAAAAAAGACATTAAGCAGCTACGTTGCCGTTTCGCTCCCTGAAAAAATCTTCTGACTTTCTATGACTGATTAAACTGGAGCTGGCCGAGCCGCACAGGACATAACTGACGGACCTGTGAAGCTTTACAGGAGGTAGAGGCTTAGATCACTGGACGACAGAGTTGTTCACCGTGTGTACCGTCCTTCAACTTGGCCTCGGGAAATGCAAATCGGAGGCTTAAAAAGAGACAGGGAGGTGCCTCTTCATCATCTTCATCATCTAACATGCAAGAAGTATAAATAGAGGACAGTGAAGGAGACACTGAGGAGGACCATGCTTCGTGTGGAGTGAGTACCAAACGCTGTCTCCTGGTACTCATCTGATGTGCACCCCTGATTATGATGATTTATCTTATCGAGTTTCTTATTAGTGAAATCATTTCAGTTTGCTCTGTGTGGATCTGGTAAGCGCTGCCTTCGTCAAGGTTAAAAGTAGTAATAAAGTTTAACGTCGTTTTACGTTTTGCTCTGTTCCGTGATTTGAGTTGAGTGAGTTAATTAACAACATAAATAACCTCTCGATGCTGGCTATTAATGACAACACCAATAACATATTAGCAATTAGAAATGGCTTTAGAAGAGAAAAAGGGTTTTGCAAATACTCACTTTTCATGCAGGAAGCCGTATTTAAGGCGCTTGATGCGGGTGTAGCACTGCTCTGAGGACCTTATGTATCCTCCGTCGCCCATCTTCTCAGAGATGTAGTCGAACACGTGGCGGTTCTTCAGGCAGCCCCTCAGGGTGAGCTGCACGTTGTCCTCCCCCCAGATCTCCAGCAGGGTGCGGGTCTCCTGGTCCGACCAGGGCGTCTTCCTGCTCAGGTCCAGGAGCTGGCTGGAGGACGGCTGCTCCACTAAGAGGAGGAACACATTCATTTGATTAAATCAGCTTTGAACTGACATAGTGTCTGCACAATCACACCGATGTTTGATCATGTTGGAACCCACCCATGTCCGAATCATTGTCTGTAAGAGGTTGTAAGGTGGTGTCAGCAGCAGTACTGTCCACATCAGCATTCACCGAGTCATCACCGAGCACCGGAGCCAGGAGGTGGAAGTATCGGAACACAGTGGTGCGTGCTCCACTTCTGGAAAAAGTCAATCATGCCAGGGTAAAACTGGTGTGTGGGAGAGGAACTCCCTTTGGAGGCAACACAGAGATTTTAGCCTCTGCAGACCATTACATGCATAGAAACCTACATAACACACTACAGGGAAGGGAACACCCCAAAAGGCATAATAGGGCCTCTTTAGGTAAGTACTTATCTGATTATAATTCAAACCACAGTATTTAATGGCTTTAACATGTCTGGGAGGGGGATCACATATTGATTTACAGAGAAAGCACTTGGCAGATAAATCAATAAATCAATAATGTAAATAAGCATTATCATGAACAAAAGCCTACATAACACACAACAGGAAAGGGAAACCCCAAAGAACATAACGGGGCCTCTTATATTTCCTGACGAACGATGTAGTATTATTAAAAATGTCTGAGAAAGGATCAATCAACCCTTTAACTTACCTCCAGCTGTTGCAGTACCGCCTGTAGCTCTTCTTCAACCTCTTGATCCGGGAGTGGCACTGCTCCGCCGTCCTCGGCCATCCCACGGCGGTCATTCTTTCCGATATGTCAGCGAATATGTGCCCGTTGCGGACGCAGGTCTTCAGGCCGTGCTGCACGTCATCTGCCGCCCACACCTCCACGAGGGCCACCGTCTCCTGCTCCGTCCACGCTGTGGTCACTCCATCTGGACCTGGATCCTGGTCTGCTTGTTCCTCTTTTTCCTCATACTCATCAACAGGACCTGCTTCCTGTCCGAGGATTTCTTCAAGCTGTGGGTAGAATCTATAATCTATTCTTCTTCCACACCTATAGAAAGTGAATATGAACCATGAGTGTCGTATTGGATTATATGTGCACACTGATAAAGTGACTTGGTCTTACTTTTTCCTCTCGCAGCACTGTCGGAAGTTGTTCCTCAGTGACTTGACTTTCCAGCGGCACTGGTCCGAGCTCTTGGAGTAGCCGAGGTCGCGCATTCTCTCCGAAATGTCGGCGTAGACGTGTCCGTTGTGGATGAATCCCCTCAGCGCTCTCTGGACGTCTTCGTCGCCCCAGACCTCCATCAGAGCCAGCGTCTCCTCATCGGACCACAAGCTGGGTGGAGCTTTCTCTGTGGACATGCTGGCTTCTCCATCTGTCAGCAGAAACACAGAGTTTATAGAGTATATGCACCATTTCACAAGTGAAGACATTTGATTTGTCTTTGTAAAGCATACAAATATACTGTAGTTGTTGACATGAAGAGTTAGCAGCGTCCTTGCAAAATAATCTAATAATCTGCATGTTAGCGTACATGCTAGCATTCTTTGTTAATTTACATTTTAAACCGATACGTATGTCCATAAGAGTGTCCTCTTCAGTAATGCTGCCATAATAACCCCTGCAGATAGTAAATGGGGGGACATTTTGTACCTGTTTCGGTCACCGAATCCACATTGGAGTCTTCAGATATTTCGATGGAGTCTGCTACCATGGTGGAGGATGTGGACGGCTGCTTCTCCAAGATTTGTTCCAGCAGATCGTAAAACTTGAAGTCGATTTTGTCAGTCCCAGATGAGCTACAGACAGGAGGAGGTTGTATTAACACATGTGTCCTACCATCAGTCCAGACGGGGACATGAATCTGTGCAGCACCTACCTCATGTTCTCCTGACACTGCCTGTAGTTAGCCTTCAGCCGTTTGATCCTGGTGTGGCACTGGCCTGCGCTGCGGGAGTAGCCGTTAGCCGCAAGTTTCTCAGATATTTCCGTGAAAATGTGACCGTTGTGTGGGTAGCGTCTCATGCTCTGCTGGACCTAAATGTAGGGGACATTCTTAATGAAGGTGGCTTTCTGGTGGTATTCATGTTGGCGCTACTGTTGCAAAGACAACAAATGAAGCAACTTATTAATACAAAAAAACCAAGACATGAATTCAATGATATTGTATTGTATCTGCGAGTGGTAACCGCAGCCTACAGCTCTCCTGCCAACAGCGCAGGGTCTCCCCCTCTCCTCTAGCCCATAAAAAGCAAACATTTGCCAAATCTGTTTCCAGAGACAATCAAGAGATCCACTTTGCTTTTGAACAGAAGTAAAAAAGCATCCTCCATGATCAGATGTTTAGCCTGGATCTCTGAATCGCTGCCTGTATCTATGATTTCTGAAAAGGCAGTACAGCCTTATTATCAGGCATAACTATCTACATTATTTCTGTTTACCTGTGGGTCTCCCCAGATCTCCAGAAGGATGATGGTCTCTTTGTCCGACCAGGGGACCTTCCTCCTGTCCTCCTGAACGCCCACAGCAGACTCTGAGGAGACACAAAAAGAAAAGAACATGCCAATAAAATCATTAAAACTTATTCATTAATGACAATCCATTTAGTGTTAGGATGTTGTGATACAAAATGTTCAATTTATTGTCTAAAATATGTTTTATTTGACAGAACATTGAAGCTTACCGATGTCCTGATGGGAGAATGAGGGGAAGTCGTCGTCGTGTTCAGGCTCTCCTGCTGTTTCCTCCGGCTGTGGCACTGAAGGGAAGTCCTTCACTAAGATCCTCCCCAGTTCACTGTAAAACTTGAAGGGAACGTGCTCCTGTCCTTCCAGGCTTCAACAAAGGATAAGAAGAGAGCAGATTAACACTGTAACTCAACAATTACCACAGGCTTTTCCCATCACCCTCTTTCTGCGAGTTCACATACTTGTTTTGGTAGCATTGCCTGAAATTTGCCTTCAGCCTCTTCAGCCTCCTCTGGCACTGTTCCGGTGTTCGGGAGAAGCCCTGGGCGGCCATCTTGTTTGATATGGTGGGGAACATGTGTCCGGTCCGGTGCGTCCCCCTCAGCTCCTGCTGCACCTGCTCCTCGCCCCACATGGTGATGAGGCCCAGCGTCTCAGCGTCCGTCCATGGAACACTTCTCGTTCCTTCAGAAATATGATTGACTGTCAAGTAAAAACATGACATTTATTATTATCTTTGATTATGATTTGTATGTGTTTTTTTTCGTGTTCTGGGAAGCATATATAGATAAAATACACTACAAATCTTTAATAATGCTTTTATCTGATTTAAATTACAGCTGCAACAATTAGTTGATTAATACATTTGTAGATTGAGAGAGAATAAACCTGCAGACATTTTGTAATAAAAAACGCCATATTATGTTTCCTGGTTGCAGCTTCTTAAATGTGAGGATTTTATATATGATAGTAAACTGATTATATTCAGAGTCGGAAAAAAAACAGGCATACATCGGGACATTTGTTTTGGGAAATTATAATTAAAGTTTTTTTTAGTACTTTCTGAACTTACCTATTTCCGGTTGGTTCGTATGGCCGAGGAATTGCAGGTCATCCTCTCCGTCTCGGGACTCGTCTTCATCGATGACCTCTTCCACATCATAGGTGACCTGAGGGACAGCTGAGGGGCCTGAGGAGCCCAGGACCCTCTTCAGCTGCTCGTAAAATTTATTCTCCAGCTTGGAGCTCCCTCTAGTGTCAGGAAAAGGAGAAAGGCAACATGGTTTTTGCTTCAATAAAACAAAAATGACATCCAAGGTCTAAGGAGGGGAGTTCAGGTTGCAATGACTTGACAGAAAGTTGATTGAACACTAACCTGCGGAAGCTCTTCTTCAGTCTTTTAATCCTGGTCTGGCACTGTTCCACGGTTCTTGAGTACCCTCTCTCTGCTATCTTCTGAGCGATCTGAGTAAAAATGTGACGGTTTTTGGAGCAGCCCTTTAGAGCCCGCTGCACAGAGTCATTCCCCCAGATGTCCAGCAGATTGAGCGTCTCCTCGTCCGACCAGGGAACCTTTGAGTCCGTCACAGCTGGGAGAGACTCTTCCAGAGAGTCTAAAAATGAAACAGGTAGAGTTAGAGTCAAGGCGGATACACACAAATATCCACTAATCGGTACATTAACTGAACCAACCTGTGTATTTTCCCCATATCGAGATTAGAGGAGATTCATCCGAATTCCCGCCTTCCACTGATGAATTTCTGCTCGGAAACAAAATGTTTTACTTTAAAACGTTTTCTTTAATGCAAAGTGATTTATCTCAATGAGGGATTTAACAAAATAGTTGTTTATGTCATGAAAAGAGATGGAAACTTGGATGTTTTAAGTCAAAGCTTTGGTTACACATTGTGTTTTAGAAGATTAAAATTAAAAGAAGCACATGAAGCAACACAACTGAGCAGAAGACATTAAACAAAAATGGAATAATGTGGAATAGTGTTTAATATGGGCATGCCCTTCAAGCTAAGATTAGCATTAGCTGAGGCTAATGGGAATGTCATTATGTTGGCAGGTTTAAAACAAACGGGTTTGACATATTAAACATTTGATCTAATGTTGGTGCTAACCTAAGTGGCAACCCCTAAAGCCAGGAGGTTGTAACCCCCCTGTAATGTCTTTGTGTTTTAAAAATGAACCAAACGTGTGGTAATCTCACAGGAAAGCCGCTGCTAGCTGTTTAGTGGGAATGTCCCCGCCTCCGCTCAGCTTCCTCTTCCTGAGAACCCGCCCTCCTCTCAAACTGTGGCTGTTGTCATTGGCTGCTGGGTCTGTGGCCCCGGACACAGTGAGGTCGATGGTGTCAGCACTGACGGAGCTCTGCAGCTTCCTCTCCTGAGAGACGCTCCCTCCTCTGACCTGCCGGGTGTCCTTCAGGCTCTGTCTCACCGTCTCAGAGCTCCTCCTGCTCGCCTTCTCCAGGCTGCTGGTGTTCAAGAGAGCGTCAAAACGTCCTTTGTTCTCTGAGAAGTGTAAATCCCTGTGAGCAGGCGAGGTGGTGTTCATGACATGTTTGGACCCAGGAGGCAGAGACAGGGAGGAGAGGATGCAGTCATCCATTGGTAATAATCTAGGATCTACAATTAGGAAATAAAAAATAAAAGGTTCATTAGACCCAAGCCAGGTTCAAATCACAAAACAAGAAAAGGCTTTAAGAAACTAAACAAAGGCTGGTTGTTGTTCACCTTTCTCTCCAAAATGCCCAAGGTTTCTGTGGTGTTCAAGTACAGCCTTCATGTCTTCTGGCGGGAAAAAGGATTGTAAACAGTCGTCGAGAAAGGACGGAGAGTCTCCGAGCAAAGTAGCCAACTGAGAGGAGAGATCAAGTTACAGGCTTTAGTAATCCTGCATTCACTATCCTGTCTTACTTTATTTAATAGCCACAGCTCGGTACAGAGGAGGGAGAGGATGGAGCAGCCTGCTGGGACACTGTGTTGCACCTGAACCATGTTAAACCCCCCCCCCCCCCCTCTCTGTGTCTGTCTCTGGGTCAGTGGTGCAGACAGATGAGTCTGTGTGCCTCAGTCAGCTGGGAAAAACAAGCAGTTCAGTTTGGAATAATGCCAGAGCTTTTTTCCTGGTGATACACTCCTCTGTGCTGCATTTGGTTTATTCTGATGGATGAGGTAGAGCAAGTAATGCAGAGTGCAGACCCCCCCCAGGGGCTGATAACGTCCCCAGGTAGAGCTGCAGATGCCAGGTAACACAATATGGATATAACCTAAAGGTCCTTACACACCAAGCCGATTTTCGGCGTCGATAGATGTCGGGCCGTCGATGAGCGTCGTTTCGCCCCACTTTTCGGCCGTGCCGACACCTTCCTCCGCCGATTCGACATTGGAATCGGGAGGCTAAAGGCCGTCTGCCAAAGAAATCACTCTGATTGGCTGTTCAGCTTAGCGAATCAGTGCACGAGAAGCGAAACGGAAGTGAGGGATGCAGACAAACTATTAAGAAGGCAAATCTGAGATTTCATTTAACTCCAGCTCTCGACACAGGTTCGGGAAAGCCCCATGAGGTTCTCGCTGTAGAGTGAAAATGGAACGCACACACTATTTGTTGTTTGTTTATATCACGCAGTCTGTTCTTCTTCTCTCGGTGTATCACGCAGTCTGTCTTTTGGTTGTTGCCTCTTTTGAATGCTGGTAAGGAGAGTTATTGCCACTCACGCATGCGCAGTCCATACGTGCAACTTGGCCGTCGGCTGAAGTCTTTGCGGTGTGTTCCAGTGCGAAACATGGCCAAGACGCAGGAGACGTGGGGCGACGTTCTGTCGGGACGTGTTCTTTGGTGTCAGTTTGGTGTGTAAGGAGCTTAAGTCCAAATGGGACCTGTTACATAAGCATAGTGCAATGTGGCTCTTAAAGCACCAGAGGAAAGCTCAGAGGGTCACTAAAACAGTTTGTACACAGCATATTTCATTCCAATTCATCCATTAGTTAATGAGATATGTTGGTGACATACAAACAAATAAATAGTGGGGTAACTGAAGCTAACTCTCAATAGTTGGTTCAAGAACTATGTAACTCAAATGACTTCTAGTTTATTTATTATTATTTATTACATGGCTTTGTCAAATCCTTGACTCTGGTTGGTTAATTACAGCATTCTACGGCCTGTTATTTCTAAATAGCAGAACACTGCTATTATTAACAGGACACATTACTTATCACCAGAGGCGGATCTAGACAAATATTCATGGGGTGGCAGGAGATTTTGAGGGGTGGCATCCCCTGGCAGAAGTATATGCTGATTTAATCGCAATCATATCAATCAATGTTAACTTGGAAATCCACAATATTGATATTTTAACTCAATAACATTAGGTGACATTATTGTGGCACAACAGTGAATCCTTAAATATAAATATATAAGGTGGCAGACATAATGTATTGAATTTTAAATGAACAATAACTGAATGAGTTTGTTTCACTCTTAGACCAGCAGGGTACCAAATCAATGCAGACTGCTGCAATAAGTACATTAATTAACTGTCTCATCGATGTTTGTCTGAATGAATATGATACTATTAACAATCACATCATTCCTATCAGCTGTCACTCACTGTTATGATTCACATCTTCAGTGTTATTATTAAATAAACTATATTTTTTGGAGGAGTTAATGATGAATGTTCCTCAAGATGCTTGCTCACCCTCCTTCAAAATTTGAAAGACAAGTAATTACGATCATATATCAAAATTCTAAAAGATTCAAAGGAACAGTTCAGCGCCCCACAACTTTACTGCAAACAGTTACAACCTTGACTTTACATCAGAAACAACACACATTAAGTGACTAACTGCATCAGTTAGGGTTAGAAAACGTGTATTCGGCTAAAACATATACATCGCTGCAGTTATTATCCAGTGGAAAGTCCTTACCTACTGGCCTAGTTAAATCAAAGAGGTTACTTTTTTTTGGCTGGGCAGTGTAGTTTTACACACCGTCTTATTTGACTTTCTCAGGACATAAAACTGTTTTTTGGGGGCAGACCCCCCACAAAGAAACAAATGTATACACACATAAAAGGTCATCATCTTAACAGTTTTTTATGCTCATCCGTGAGCAGAGCATCAAGTTGGCATGTCTATTACAGCTGAATGTGGCAATTACCATTCTGTTCAGCAAAACGCCTCACAAACGTATTACGATCCAAAGCTTTAGTGCATTTTGATTCAATGCTGAGTACAGCCAAACTTGACAATCTCTTCTCTGTCATTGTAGACCGCAAATACCTAATTCCAGATACACTCTTTACAACATCAGGAGGATACGATAGCTGACCCAGAAAGCGATGCAGGTTCTGGTCCAGGCTCTCGTCATCTGACGCCTTGACTACTGCAACTCCCTCCTGGCTGGTCTACCTGCATGTGCCATCCGACCTCTGCAGCTCATCCAGAATGCAGCGGCTCGTCTGGTCTTCAACCTTCCTAAATTCTCCCACACCACGCCGCTCCTCCACTCCCTTCACTGGCTTCCGGTAACTGCTAGAATCCACTTCAAGACACTGGTACTATCGTACCATGCTGTGAATGGATCTGGCCCTTCCTACATCCAGGACATGGTTAAACTGTACACCCCAGCACGTGCACTCCGCTCTGCATCAGCCAAACAGCTCGCTGCACCCGCACTGCGAGGGGGACCAAAGTTCCCATCAGCAAAAACACGTGGGTTTGCTATCCTGGCTCCAAAATGGTGGAATGAGCTCCCCAGTGAAATCAGGACAGCAGAAAGCTTACACATCTTCCGGTGCAGACTGAAAACTCATCTCTTTCGACTCCACTTCGAGCGATAGAATTATTAACAAAGCACTTATATACTAATAAAGGACTGGCTTATCTAAAGCCAGTTGAGTAGCACTTGAAATGTTTTGGCTCTATGAAACCTGATGTACTTATATGATTCTGTTTGTATCTTCTTGGTCGAATGCACTTATTGTAAGTCACTTTGGATAAAAAAGTGTCAGCTAAATGCAATGTATTGTAATAGCGTAGGTCTTAGCATTACCCTTTGGGTGTCCATTTTTAAATGAACTGCTGGCAGAACATTATCCATCATGTCGTTGGTTAATAAAGCTGGAGTACCTGTGTGAAGTCTGGAACTGGCAGCAGCTCCTCCAATCTGGATATGAACTCCCACACCAGCATCTCAAGTGCAGCATCGTACTTTGAGCCAAAGTAGACGGGGAAGATTTTCTGCAAATGAGAGAGAAGGACATTTTAAGAGTTGTCGTTGCAGCGCCTCTACTTCGTCCGCAAACTAAAGAGAGCAGGAGCTTCCCCCCCCCATCATGCTCTCCTTCTACCGAGGCGCCATCGAGAGCATCCTTAGCAGCTGCATCACGGTGTGGTTTGGAAGCTGCACAGCATAGTGAACACTGCTGAGAGGGTCATTGGTGCCTCACTCCATCACTCCTGGACCTCTACAACACCCGCCTGACTCGCAA
Organism: Gobionotothen gibberifrons; assembly: GCA_943591055.1. Lineage (NCBI taxonomy): Eukaryota > Metazoa > Chordata > Actinopteri > Perciformes > Nototheniidae > Gobionotothen > Gobionotothen gibberifrons. The sequence goes on along the minus strand of CALSBZ010045436.1, from coordinate 6,503 downwards.
AGCACTCAGTGGGATGCTGGGTCCACAGCACAGCCTCCAATCGAGCTCCACCAGACTAAAAAAACGCTTTTTTTCACCAGGCTGTCAGGATGCTGAACTCTCTCGCTTTGTATACCTATATGTGTCTATGTTTGATTATGGATGGGTATAAATATATATATATATGTAAATATATAAGTGGGTGTACAGGAGTGTATGTATGAATATATACAGTACTTATATGAATATATATATTTTTATTTGTATTCCTTGGGATTGTGAGAAACAGCATTTCGATCTCTACCCCAACACTGCTCCTAACCAAAGAAATATTTTTGTTTGTCTGTTATAAAACTTGTTGGATTGTTCCACACTATGTTAGTTAATGTACACCTCTGTTACTATACATCCCTCTCGTAATGTATATAGGACATGAAAACGGCATAAGAGGCAAATAAAAATGAGAAGGGTTCTTTCAATTCATACTGCTCCTTTATTGCATCTAACTGCAAGACAGTTTCATTGTAACCGGTGAAATGTTCTCAACCATCTACCAACTAAAAGGAAATACCCTGAAACAAAAGTGAGTGCTGTCTCACCTGGAAAAAATATGTTCTTTCCGACGGATCCTCCAGTAATGAATGCACCAACTCCACAAAGTTGACCTCGGATTCCTCCACCTGGTTGATGGTTACCTGTACACAGCAATATGAACACAAGAAGGCTCAAATCAAAGGAACTGAAAACAGAACTTTATCCCACCTCGACTATATTCACATCAAATCCCCCAAATCAACTGTGTGCTCTTGACATTAAAAGGTTTTAGCAGGTTTAAACAACCCTACAGTCAGGACCCTCAATCAATCCTAAGTGACTCATACACATCCACACCAGAGAGAAAACAGATGTGTGTTCCAGTGACAGTTTACTTACATGGTGATCCTTGGCAGTGCTGACGGGGGCTTTAATTCTGTCCAGATGGGGCTGAATGTTCTGCATGTCCACTGGGTGCTCACCCCGACACATCTCCAGAACCAGCTGAGTTCACACACACACACACACACACACACACACACACACACACACACACACACACTGTG
>CALSBZ010045435.1:176831-207683 GCA_943591055.1 Gobionotothen gibberifrons | reverse complement strand
TTCCCAGCACTTAGTTCCCAGCACTTAGTTCCCAGCACTTAGTTCCCCCATGGAACTAAGTACAGATAGCGTTCACACGGAATAAATCCCTGAAGGAAGATTACGCAAATGAAGCCGCTGACGTCACTTCGTCTTCTTCTGCTTTGGGTTTACTGGCAGGCCGCAAACAACTTCACGGCGTATACTGCCACCCGAAGTCCCCGGCCGGAAGTCCCCGGAGTTGGGGACTGGCTTCAGTCGAAGCTGCTGGGACTCCCAGCAGCTTCGACTGAAGCCTTCCGAGTAAATCACCAGAACGCCGACACCTCCTCATCTCCACCGCTCCCATGTTTTATTTTGTGTTGCCATAAGTTAGTCTCTCTGCGTTTGTGCGCTGGGCTAATGCTAATGCTAATAATGCTAATGCCAGCAAATACAATGGCGGCTTCACAAAACTTCTCGGAGTTTTACGGGGCGTGGTTTGCAATTCGCCCAGCCAATCAGAAATTGGAACGTTTTTCTCCCAGGAAAGTACCTGCTCTCTAGCAAGGACTGAAAAGGGGGGGAAAATTCTCATGAACTAAGTTCTCTTTTTGGTGTGAACGCAAAATCCCAGGAACTATCGCAACTAAAAGGGAAAAGTACGGGGAAAAGTACTCCGGTGTGAAAGCGCCTCATGGGAGGATTGTACTCTTCACCTTTCTGCTGAGAGAGGATTCTACTCTTCAACTTTCTGATCGGTCTGCTCTAGCAGAAAAACATGTTTTTTTATTATCAAATAAAATTGTAAATTGGAATTTAAAGTCGACAAGTATTTTATTTGTACCTTTTTGGTTGGGGTCACACCAGAAAAAGGTGTGGTTCAGAGATGTCTGTCTGTGGTTGTTATGGTATGTTTCAAATGCATTGTCCACTGATAAATAATTCCCCTGCTTTGTCAGTTTATGTGCTCTACACAGTTTGACCTGATACTCTTTGTTTACCCCCTTAATATAAGACCATAACTTGAGGTTTGCTAAGAGTAAATAAATGGGATGTTTTTGAGACAGTGTTTGGTCAGCGGAGGCTCACGGTCCTGTTCTCTGTCCCCACAGATCTCCAGTCTGCTCAGAAACAGCACAGCATCGAGCCCTCTGAACTTTCTGATCATCCACGGCACAGCAGATGGTGAGGTTCAATACAGCAGATAGGTGGATGTATATAACGTGTATTGGCAGGATAACTCCAGGAATGGACTTTTGTTTTGTGGCATTCAATGTGTGTCTAACAGCATCTTAAAAAGGACTGTTCTTGGCCTCCTGCCACTGTATTGGAAATTATACCTGGTATGGAACATATTACTATATGTATGGAATGTACATACAGAAACATGTTTATGTACAATCAGGGTCTTTCTTTGCATTGGTTGGTGGAATGTGGAAAGCTAATGTAACATTACATTTGCTGGGCACGTTTTGCCCAACAATGCATTATCATTTACTTCCCAAATGTGGAAGTGTAATGTACTGAGAAGCTTTTGTGTCATGCTTGGTCACATTCTTATTTCAGTTTTCTACTGTATCTCTTCCAGCCACCGTTCATTTCCAGCATTCTGCTGAGCTGGTCAAACTGCTGTCAGTGTTAAATGTGAACTACACTCTCCAGGTGACTGCTGCTTTCTTCTCTGAGGGACATCGTGTTACGAACAAGAGACATGTTGTCAAATAACGGTTGTGTTATTGGTTTGAACATGTTATACTCATTTAGTTCTTGTACAGACAACACTTAACATGTTGAGAAATGTGGCACCTTAAACATCTGCAAAGAAAAACAAGAATAGAGATCTGAACATATATTGGAGTGGAACTTAAAAAAATAGAAATGTCAAAGACACTTCTCCCTGATACTGACCTTTTCACTCTGAGTTAGCTGTAAAGATCGATAGCGTTCCCATGCTTTTACAGGGACTATATTTTTGGAGACTGCAGCCACTTCGCTAAACAAAGCAAACAAACTGGGGACAGGAAATAATATATAGTCAGCCCGGCTCTGTCCAAAGGTAACATACACCGCGACAGGCCACTTCCTGTAGTCTGCTGGTAGCCAGGCAACTGTTTTTGGCCAAGAAACATTTTGATCTGTTTTTGTTAAGATTAAACAAACATAGACCTTATATTTTATGTCAATAACTTTAGATGCCTAGTCACCGTCACTTCCTCCATTGCTGTGCATACTACCTTTTTAAAGCACCAAATGTAGCTAAGTATTTGTTTTTCCGTGTCTAACTTGATTTATAAATACCAACACATTTTTAGACTTACATTAAACATTCATGAAGTGAAAACACATAATGAAAGGGTTAAAGTTCCAAAACGAAAGCATGGATAACACCCAAACCGAACATCCTCCGTTAGTATATCATAAGCCATTTCCTAAAACACATCCTTCTTTATCATTAATTGTACTCTAAATGGGACCATATATTACTAAATTAACATTGTGCTGAATTGGAAAAGGCTTTAAACTAGAAGTTGAGACCATAAACTTGTCAGGAAAATGTTTTCTGTGTTAATCAATCAAGTAATAAGTAGTGACATTGTCTTATAGACTTCTATATAATCTGAGGTTTTTATTTTCCACTAGTGGATCACCCCCTGCTGGCCATCAGAGAAAATGCAGGTTAAAGGCCTTTCATAGTTGCTTCAATTTTTTTACCTAGGGGTTGGGTCTTGTTTTGGACGGCTCAGCTGAGCTAATGAGATGGTTGACTAATTACAGATTTAGCATAGTGTCTTATTCTCAGAAACAAAGTGAATTTCCAAAATTAAGGATTCGTAAGCATTACACTGCTGTGTGATGTCACTGTCACTGGCGTTTAGAATAAAAACAATTGAATACATTGAAGAAGAACAATTGACAGTTATTTGTATTTCCTGCTGCGTAGATTTTCCCAGATGAAGGCCACAGCATGGCCTCCAGCAGGAGCCAACACTACCTGCTGAACTCGGTGCTCACCTTCTTCAGGCGCTGCTTCAAGGAGAAGCAGGTCGTCGTCCCGCAGACGTCCAAAGAGTATGACTAACGTCCTGTGAAGAGACAGGTTTGTGAAGAACCAATGATTGTCATGAGCCAACAGAGAGAGGCTGTGATTTCCTGAAAGGCTGCTGTCTGTTAAAGCACTCCAGAAGCATTAGCATGTAGCATACTTAGCATTACGTTTGCTAGGACCTGTGTTAGGCTTCCAGTGAGGTCTTGTGAGATAGAAAATATGGATTTATTGTCACTGTAATTAGTACTTTAGATTGTACTTACTGTTTGTAATGTTGGAGCCATCTACTGAGTACAAATGTCAGGGAATCAAAGAAACGTGTATATTTCTATTTTAAAATATTATTTTGGTTGACTGCTGTAACCTACTGTGACTATTTGTATTCACTGCAAACAAAAGACTTCACTTGGGGGGCCATATCACAACAAAATGTGCAGGTGCCTTTACATCTTTCCACCTTTCATGTATAATCAAATAATGAATGATGGATTACCAGAGCATCTGTTTCTTCAGTAACAGTTGAATGATTCCTTTTAAGACTAAAAAACAATTGCCATATGATGGTTTTCATCACTTTCAGGGAAACATTGTGAAACTTCTCTCCTTTGGGAATGCATTTAAATTTCTCTGAGGAAAGGTGGGGTGATTTAACAATAACTGCACTTTGAAGTGATTAAAAACCTGTCTGGAATCAATAATATTAAAAGCCATATTACCCTGTTTATCAACTCGCTGATTCTTCACTTTGTTCTGTGGTATAAGCTGTGTGAACTTTATCCTCTTCAGTTGAGAGCAGTGTTGTGTGAAAATGAAGTTACATTTTTTTGCTAATCTGATCAATTAAAGCATGCTAACGCTGACATATAGGCATTTACAGGAACCAATAGGATGACAGAAAAAACTGGAACCGGTTCACAGTATTTTCTGCTGGCAAAGCTTCAAACAAACGATCAAACTAAAACATGACCTCCTTGTTCAAGGTTATAAAAGTCAGTAAACCTTATCACACTGGCAGGTCCTGCTGTCTCAATAGTTGGAGCCCAAATGTTGTTCTTTAGACATTTTTTGTTCATATTTGAGTATATTGGAACAGCTTTTAGCTTTAGTTATTTTTACAATGTAAGTATGTGGATTCTTCTGAAACTTCCTCTACACGTTCTGAAGCTCCTTTTTTCTTTCATTTCTATGAAGATTTTCTCAGCTAATTTTCAAAGAGCGTTGAGCTTTGTTACTCAGATTCATGCAGGTTATTTGGTTCTCTTTCAACTGTTACGAGCTTCACTGTGGAGGCTTTTGTCTTTCTCTTTGTCCTGCTTTATGTCCATGTTTGCTACATATATTACATAATATTAGCCTTTATGCATATCAGATCAGAAACTTCATTGCAGTCACACAGAATGTCTCATGGATAAGTCCACTCAATATGCACTATTCCTCCACAATAACAGCTAATTTGAGTGTAAAGGAGCGCCTGGATTCTTCACTGTTAAATATCCAAGAATGTGAAAGTAAGAAGAGATTTCAAAGGTCACAAACGTGTTAATATTACCAATGTATTCTGTACAGAGTGCTTCACCAGACTTTTCTCAGCCCACACTGAGAAAACTGAAATGTCAACTTAATGAAATGTATTATATCAACATATGTCACATAACTGTATGCGGTTAGGTGAAAGCAATAATATGAAGTGGTTATACAAAATTATTTAATTAAAGTCAAAGTTTCAGTTTTTTCAGCGCAGATCATTTCCTGACCATGATCCTGTGCTGCTTACACCTCTGCACTTGCTTGATTCTGTCCTATATTCTGACATTTGTATATTTGGGGAGCTTTATATGCTGAAATAAATTGTTAAACAAGACATGGTTGCATCTGTGTGTTGTTGTTTGCTGTTGTGCTTAGAGGACAAAGCAATACAAAGGGAATTACATTTCCATCCATATCTGATAACACGCCCAATCTTGATTTAAAAGGGCTGATGGTGCAGCGGGACGTACAGCTTAGAGGAAGCAGCCGTGACATACATAATATCATATATATATATATATGTATACAGTCGCTTTCAAGGTGACTCAAGAAGGCACAAGAAGACACAAATAGGCTGAGTCCGAGTGGTGAAAAGTAACTAAGTACATTAACTAAAGTAGTGCACTTAAGTACACATTTAAGGTACTTGTCCTTAACCCGAGTATTTTCCTTTTATACTACTTTATACTTCTACTTTACTACATTTTGCAAGCCAATTTCGTACATTCATTTTGATTAGATTTTTACAATGTGGTATTAGTACTTTTAATCAAGTAAATAATCTGAGTACTTTTCCACCACTGCTGAGTCCTAAACATATTTAAATAAAGAGAAACTTAACTGAAGAGATAACTAAAGGAGACAACAACAATATTGACATAACAGGAAAGTATATCAAAATGTAGTCTTTAGCTATGACACCCCATCGTGACATCATGTCATATTGTCTCCTTTGAAAGTCTCTCGTGTCGGTGTTGACTAAGATCACCACATCTCCCCTCCAGCTCTGTGATCGACACACAGATATGAACTGGATGTTTATCCTTCCATTTGAGCAGTTATCTCAGTCTTCATGTACAAACTGGGAGTGGCTCTCTGATGGGAGCGCATTGCCCTATTCAATGTTCTCGCAGCGACTGTGAGTTTATTAGCTTAGCTGAAACATAAAGTAAGATGAGCTTTGGGTAACCGTGTTCAACAGTAGGCCAGCTTTGACTCAATAGGGAAAACATTATGATTAAAAAGAACAAAAGCATATATCTCATCAGTATCCATCAGTTAAATACCCCCACCCATAATATAAGGTCAAGTGTGTCTTATCTGTTTTAGTTTGCTCCACTTTATTTAGCTCAATTCGTTTTCTTGTATATATACAGAGTTATTGTGTGTTACGTTTATTTGCATAGTCAGAAGTGGAGTACACTACAGGACGAATACACAGCCATAAAACCTAAAGGGATCCTTTTGGAAGTCGTAATGTTGGTTTGAAAGAGCTCCTTCTCCAGGGATCAGCTACACATTTTTTGGAAACCTAAGTCTATCATTATCTTTCAAGGTGCACTTTCTTTACACTCTTTACCTCACTTTACACTTCCATGTTTCCAACTGTGTCGTTTCTTTGCTCTTTCCAAAGCAAACTGAATCCCTTGACAAAACCAGTTATTTTGAAATAACCAAGGTCACACAATTGCCCAAACACAAACAAGTATTAGAAGGAGGACGGTAACATGTCAGTGTTTTACAGTGGAGACTAAGGGCCTTGGCTCTTGGGAATATAAAGCGTTTGGTTCCCCCATGTAAAGGGCTGTCTCACACCAACGCTAGGCGGTTCAAATGTTTGTAGGCGGTCATTTCTTAGGTGTATAATAAAGGTTTTGCTGGTGCATCCGTCCACAGCAGTACTTTACTTCTGTGTACTTCTCCTGTCATCCACTGTAGGTGCACCTCATATAATCCCACTTCAAACACTAAACTATTCCTTTTCATACAACAAAATGTGTTTAAGTAAAGACAGCATGTCAAATGATTCAGATGCTGCCGAGGTAAGAGTTTCTCTCCCCAGCAGAGTGAACATCTGCTCACACATTCAGGACTGCAGGCACTGATTTATGCACTCTGACATTTTTCATGGCATGTTTCCTGCTAACTCCTTCATGAGGGTGTGCTGCGGCCATGACAGACTGCCTGCACTCTTTATCGTGAGTCCCAAGGTGAAGAAACAAATGAAACGTTAAATTGAAATCTCAAACAATCAATACAAACAAATGTGGCTGATTTGGTTCTCTGAGTGCTCTATTTATCAGCATGACTCATTGTTTTTCAGTCTTTTTTTATTCATAATCATCACTAGAGGACAATCACAATAACCCCAAAAGCTCAACCCTGCCCTTTCCCTTTTAAAACAGCGAAAAGAACAAGTACAAGCATTACAAAATCCATCCTAAGAAGAAACTCAGCTGAAAGGAAAACAGAAAGAAAGAGTACAAGACATCCAGGTCAAATCAATCCGTCCCAATAGACTAAACTATCTATGAGATGTGACATCTCAAAAATATATTTATGTACACACTCTGCTGTATTGTACTGTACAAAATGTGACAACACTTGACACGTTCCCTGTATACATGCAAATACCTTACTGACACTGTGAAACTGTCCGAGTCAGCATTATTATCCGCTGCAGGTAAGTATTATTTTCTTAAATAAGAGAGTTTGCAGAAATAAGGACCATGTCTCCTGACTTCAGACAGCTGCTGAGTCAGGAGGAGCCACAGCGAAAACATCTCATACAAGATCCAAAGGGATAGTTTTAGATTCTGTGTGGTGGGGCTGTATGACGTCCTTATAAAGTCAACACACAAGCTACATGTGATGAAGGTCAACAAGCCAAAGACTGACTCAGGATCAGCACGGAGGCTGAGAGATGTTCTGATGTGGAGGCAGCAGCACAACTTATTCTGGACACCTGAAGAAAGGCCCACCTCAAATGTTTTGAATACTTGTATCGCTTCACCGTTTGGCTCTTTGAAATCCAGTGGTGTAAAGTAACTAAGTGCTGTACTTAAGTACACTTTTGAGATGCTTGTACTTTACTTGAGTATTCCAATTTGTTTTGCTTTTTTGTATTTCTACTCCTCTACAATTCAGAGGTAAAGAGAGTACTTTTACTGCACACCGTTTATTTGATACCTTTAGTTACTTCACAGATGTGGATGAAGGATGTGAAATATAATCAAGTGTTAAATCAGACTTTAGTTCCACCTGGAGTAAATCCACTGAAAAAGAGACTAGACTTTAGGTGTCATGATGTCAACAAATGACACCTCAGTGTTTTAGGTTAGTTGACACCAAAAATAATATGTTTAAATAAAACATATTTGAACTTAATACTATTGCTTTCAACTAAACGTATACACACACATGATGTGTAAAGTGTTTTCCATAATAGACTGCCCTTCAGCATACACAGTCATTCAAACTAGCACTGCCTTATCAACATTTAAAATATATACATGATTCTGAAATTTACCAATTTGCATAATGACTACTTATACTTACAAGTATATTTTGATGCTAATACTTTTCTAATTTGAATTGAGTAACATTTTGAATGCAGGACTCTTACTTGTAACATAGTATTCTTACACTTTGGTAGTTCTACCTTTACTACCTGCTCTAAGTACTTCTCCCACCTCTGATGAACTGTCACCAGACTCCATTGTAAAGCAGTCATTACCCCTGCAGACCCTGGGGGTTGCTGGTATGTCATTGGTCTGTTAGTTACTTTAGGTTTCTGTTTGATGGAGTCACCAAAGATTCACAACATCACAAATAAAGTAACCAATCCAAGCAGAGATTCAACAGCAGCTCCTGGAATACAACATACGTTCTGCAGCTCTGTGGAGGTACAGCTGGGGGTAGGTGTTCTGGATGGGCCTTCTTTTAGGGCTCTTAAATGTGATTGGCTGTGTCCCTTGTCCAAAACAATACAGTCCCCAGCTTCCTGCTAGTTATCCTGTGTGTTTCTGAACCTACTGTGGGTAGCACTCTGACTAAGAAAAGCAGTGCTGAAGTACTCACATCCTTTACTCAAGTAGAAGTACAAATCATTGGTCTCAAAATACTCCACTACAAGGAAGAGTCCTGATTTTAAAATGATATTTAAGTGAGTATCAACAGTAAAAGTATTTGTTGTGCAGAAGGGATATTTTGTACAGTATTATATTATCATAGTTATTATTTGAGCATTTTTGTATTTTAGTTGGTGTGGACCACATTTAAATACTTTAAATACTGTGTAGATAAGTAGTACAGTATTGCATTATACAATCATTATATCATCACATATGTACAAAGTAACCGAGTGTTCAAATAAATAGAGTGGATTCAAAGTACTCCATGTGCCTATGAAATGCACAGAAGTAGAAGTACAAATTAGCATTACATGGAAAAACTCAAGTAATTATAAATATGTCAAAAAAGTACATAAAAACAATACTAAATGTAATGTACTTAATAATGTTCTCAGTTATTTTCCACCACTGGAGATAAGTAACTCATAGAAGCCCACTTCAAAACATATAAACTATCCCTTTAAGTGTAAACCACATGTCAGTAATCTTCATACTTGTTCCTAAGCATACAGCTGCTATAGTAGCTGATGCTAAACTGATGATGGAGTCATGTCTCGAGGACCTGAGTTGACATAGGTTAACATGACACTGCTAATGTATGACTACCACTGCCAGCAAGTAATATTACAGTATGTTGAACCTCATAAGGCATTGTACATGTCTACACAAGACCCCTGTGCAATAAAGTGTGACCTATAAAGACTTTGTTATATTAAGGGTGGGCGATGGGGGGGGGTTCAGCAGGAAGTAGCTCTTATTCAGGATGGGCTCTGTTGTGGTGAACTGGAGTGACTAAACATTTCCTCTGGAGCGTTTATCTGTGCAACAATACATCAACCAAAGGAGAGGTGAGTTCAAAGTGTACAGCTGTGTTCTTCCTCTGCAAGTGTTACCACCATGGGGACGAACATGTGGAGACGTGTGAGGCGGCTAGGGGGAAAAGAACCATGCACTGTGGATGAAGACGAAACCTGGAGGATTTCTTCTGTGCGCTTTGCCAAGAAATGAAGCGTCCAAAAATTGAGACGACTGGAGGCCAGTTCCCGCCTCAACGCAAGTGTCACTGTTGTGTCCTTCAGTTATCTTTTCAACACATTTACACGTACACAGTCACACACCGGAGTGCTCACACACACAGCCGCACACACACTTTAGGAGCATTAGCAGCTCTAACCCAATGTCCATGTCTCGCTAAACACTTGGTCCAATATGTGAAAGGCCTTGACGGATTTGAGCAAAATCCTTCAAGCTCTGTCCGACCCTCAAAGCCTCCCCCTACTCCTCCTCCTCCTCCTCTTCGTCATCGGGCAGCGGGAGGAGCTCCTCCTTCAGACACTCCCTGTAGAAGCTGGTCAGCGTGGCGTATAGGTGCACGCGGCTCTGCTGGGACAGGAAGTGGCCCTCATCTGGGTAGATCTGTGGGGAGGAGAGAGGCCTTTCACATTTTCAAATGTTCAAATTCAAAGGCTTTATTATCATATGCACAGTAGCTACAGTGTAGACAAGGACAATCTTAAGTCCTCGGCCTCCAACAATGCAACATAAATATATAAGACATATAACAATAAAACGAACAAAAAACAATACAAATAGAGCACGAAGAAACAGAGTAGTAAAACATTGTGCAGGATCAATGTGCTGATTAATTCAAATGTGTTTGTAAATGACCAAGTAAATGCAGGAGTATATATGTAAATCAAATAGGATAAACATTAACAGACAGTTAAATGAGATACTGTACAGTGAAATAAAATACAGTTTGTTGTAAACAGATGAGTGCTTTCGGTTATGAAGGCACTTCACAGAGCATAATAGCAGTCTGATGGCCTGTGGGATTAAACTTGATTAAAGTAGAGTAAATGAGTGCCCAGAGGTTTATAGACTTACAAAGTCAACCCGGGAATAATGGGAATGGATAAGGGGTAGACAGATGTATCGAGAGAACTGGAAACAGTGCTGGAGGCAGCCCTCTTCATTCCTGCGAGAGCTGCTCAGAAAGCCAAAATGGCTCTTGAGTACAAATGTACAATATTTTCTATGTTGAGCAATATAGAAAATATGCATATTGACCACCATTGTACGAAATACAGTGTTCAGAATGTGGCTGGTGATACACACCTGCATTGAGTAGTTTGCTCCAACTTTCACCAGGTTCTTGACGAGCTCAGCAGTATGCTGGAAGTGAATGTTTGCTGGGAATGAAAACAAACGAAAGATGTCAGCAGGATTCAGTGTGAATACTAACTGAGAGAGAGAAGACACAATCAGATTGATGCCGGATGGAAATTCCTCAACAAATCCGACATGCATGATTCACCAGTGAGTGTTTGTCTCTGGAAATCGCAGCATCAATTTAGATAACCCACTTTCCCTTTAATCTTTTGATTAAAACACATTTGGCTAATTACGTTCCAGGATTGCATGCTTCTTTGTGCTCAGCAGTGATGCACCACAGATACAGTGTTTCCATTCAATCACTATGTATTTCCTCTTACCATCTGCTGTGCCGTGCACCAGCATCAGCGTCTGCTCTTTCAGCGCCTGGACACTCTGCAGCACGCTGGAAAACTGCGGATCAGAAAAAGTGGTGGGATAATAGATTGATAGATATGCTAACTGCCATTAAGGAAAGCAATCAAAAGAAGGGAGTACGATCCGATGAACGACATGCGGTACATTCCATTATACACTGATTACAGGCACAGGCAGACGCAGTGTTTTAACCCAATTACAGACATTTTAGGGATTACGAATCTACCATTCAAACATTTTGTATTCTTCTTTGCATGTAATATTACGGTCTCAGGGATGGGAGGGTTACTTTAATAGTATTCTGTTACAATTACTTCTTACCAGTAACAAATATAACCAGTAACATGATCGAATATCTCAAAAAAGCAATCTATCCTTATTACTTGTGAAAAAAAGAGAAAATAAATGTTAAACTTATCCAACATAGAAAGTATTTCTGTTTAGCAAATCAGCAGTCGACCTACTGTATATAACAATGTATTTAATAAAGAAGAAGAATGAAAGTAGCCTAAATGAAAACCAAAAAGTGAATTCAGGCAGTAGAGGATAACAATAGTGTGTACAAAGCAGTTGGGATATATATGCTTATCAAATGAGATGTTGTCTCCTTAACCCTCCCATTGTCTCCGTTTCCCTCCCTTACTTTGGTTTTCTCGGTCAAATTTGACCGGTCCTGTTTTTAACTGCTATTACATTAACACAAAAACCATTAATCATCACCAAATTTCATTCAACACCCTTTCAAACTGTATATATTGTATCAGACTGCTGGTATACATGTGTGTGTGTGTGTGTGTGTGTGTGTGTGTGTGTGTGTGTGTGTGTGCAACCCAGTCTCACGGCCTTTCGTGTTATAGTCACGACATTTAATCTATTGATTCGTGTTCACCAACACGATTTCCCCCTTTTTTTTTTTCGTGTCACACAGAACGATTTTAAAAGCAATGTATTTCTACTGGTAGTATGTTTCGTGCCTGCAGCACGTCTTTTTCTCCGGTCGGGTCTTGGAAGACCGGAAGCTGTGTGGTTCATAAAAACATGTTCTTACTCAATATCAAGCCACGATTATTGTTTTTATTTTAAATCGTATAATGTCGGACTTTTTTTGTCATCTGTGAGGAAAATAAATGGGGCTCAGAGCCTCAAAATACTGAAATCTGTATTTTTTTAAATATTTTTTTCCTTCCAATTTGTTATTATTTTCTAAATAACACACTGTTATTTACTCACCAATAACACACAATTATCCTTGTTTTTATTTATTTGTTTAATTCCATAATCTCTGGCTTTTTTGGCGTCCGTCAGGAACTGAATTTCAAAATAAAAATAACCGGAAACAGACGTAGGCCTATAAGGGACATTTCGAGAATCATTGCAATACACAGCCACTGAACTGATTACCCAAGATCCTCAGCTATGGTTTAAGCTCGCTGATTGGATGTTTTAGCCGCAATGCATGTAGGGATATGGTGTTAATGCGATATGAAATCCAAAAAACATTTCTGAGTTTAGGATGGCCGAAGACACAACACTACCCATAATCCCCAGCTATCGTTTAGGACTACTGTCCCCGTGATTAATCTTCAAGCTCTGGGATTGGATGTTGGAGTGGCAGTGCGCCAAAGGTTACGCCGTGCGTCAAACAGCTGTTTGAAACGCCAGACTATCCAAAACTGGAATCGAACGCCCCCCCCCCCTCTATGGGACGTCTCTACTGAACGTTTTCGTTTTTCCCACAATTAGAAGTTGCCAGTATTAAACACATTGGCGTTATCAAATGTAAAACATATAATTAATAACTGGGTGAAAATCGCTTGTGTCCATAATGCGCAGCATTAATAAATACCCACATGACAGCTCATTGTTACTTTGTTCTACTCCACTACAATTCAGAGGTTAACCTGGTATTTCTACTCCACTACATTTATTTGAGTTACTTTGCAGATTCTGATTAATGATGTGAAATATAAACAACCCTTAAATCAGACTTTAGTTACACCTGAGTAAAATTCAGGGAAGGTGATTGTCAAGTGCCAACAATCAGGAGAGATATTTGATAGTTGGTGCTGAGAAGACTAAACATTTATCTGCAATTGACATGAATGGAAACGAGTAATAAAGTATATTCATTACTCGTTATTCTCTACTAATAGTTAATTAAAGACTGTATATTATGGCTATTATGCACATCCCTTTCAAGATTTCAAGATTTTCTAAGGTTTATTGACATATCATATACACAACTATGGTGTAGTTATGCAATGAATGAAAAACTTGTGTCACAGGTTCCTCAACAGTGCATTACAAGACATCTATCAATATGTGTGTATACCTCCACCATTAAACTGTCATATTCTGCACATTTCTTATACTACCTACATACATCTTATAAGAGTATAATTAATGTGTATAATATCAGTTAAAATAAGTGCTTCAACATAGTTAACATTGCAGGAAAGCAATCTCAATCTAAAGTATTATTTAATGTTTTAATAAAGGTTAATTCGTTTTTCTGTTTTGCACATCCTCCTATTAATATCTTTGTACATCCTGCACTAAACTGTTTTATTGTAGAGATCACTTATAGTATCTTCTTGATTTTTTATATTCTATATTTCTATCATTGACCTTCTACTTTCCCCCTATGAAAGTATGTACTCTAATATTTTTTTCATCAAATATAACACATAAAAACAATAATTCAATAACGTGCTTTAACCACTAGGCGGTGCACACAAGGTACACACAGCCATAATAACTTTGTATTATTAGTGTAGGACACTTATGTATGTACAACATCTGAAGATGTGTAGTTTTATTCATGTTTTCACATAATTTTACAGCATATTGCTATATTATTTCAGACTCAGTATTTACATTCTTATATTCAAAGAAAATCAGTAATATCTTTAAAAACTACAAGTCCTTTTATATCAGCTGTGCACCATTATGGTGTAAATATAACCTATCTACGAATTAGATCAAATGTAAAAGTCAGCCGAATTAGTGTTGATACTGCAAGGAGACGTATTGTGTGAAGAGAAATTGAAGATGTTGTTTAATTGTTGATATATTTATGATCCACGTCAAGTATTCAGTTTCGGCGGCATTTCTTCCAGTTTTTCCAAAGGTCTTCTCATCAGGGCTCTATAAATAAAGAACTACGGCAGATCTGTAATATGTAATGCAGCCGAACCGTGTATTACAATGCTGCTATGTGATGACTTTCAAAGAGAAATGCAAGAACACTCGGAATTAAGTATTATCTTCTTAAAAAAAAAAAGAAAAATGTCAGATTTCATATCGTCTGTTTCCGGTTTTTAGAGAAACTATTCAGCATTAAAGAAGAAGCACATTTACATTTAAATATACAAAAGAACCTCAAAAACGAAAAGTCGACAATGAACGACTGTACTGTATATGACAAACTATTATTATATTTTAAAGTTGAGGGATGTGCGAAATATATTCAGAGCTGAGCATGAACAGGGTAAATAATACATGTTGTAATCAGATTACTATTATGTTTCCAAAATTGGGGATTACTAGCAGGATTACAATGTTCCTCACAAAGTAAAAAAGAGCATATTGTGTTTGTATTAAAATCTCTGCGCATAAGTAACATGTATCTGTTGTCTTACATAATACACTTAATTAAAAACACCTCTTATTGATTTTATTTTTCTCTTTTATTAATTTGATATTAAGGTAATCCAAAAGTAACAGAAAGTAATCAAGTAACATTACTTTTAAATGTTGATACTCAGATTCGGTTACTGATTACATTTTTTAAAGGTAGCTATTGTAATCGAAAAACAAATTGAAAGTAACCCTCCTATTATATGTTGTTCTTTATTTAAAAATGAATTGTAGAAATTGTTATCCTGCCAGAAATCCCAATTTATAAAACAGAAATGTGACGACGGTAAACTAGAAAAGTGTTTTAGTTATGTTACTGTAAGGATTTAGAGTTAACTCTTCTT
Organism: Gobionotothen gibberifrons; assembly: GCA_943591055.1. Lineage (NCBI taxonomy): Eukaryota > Metazoa > Chordata > Actinopteri > Perciformes > Nototheniidae > Gobionotothen > Gobionotothen gibberifrons. The sequence goes on along the minus strand of CALSBZ010045435.1, from coordinate 192,501 downwards.
ATGTTTCCTGATGATGTCATCCTGTCACATGATTCCATTACTCCCCTGTCCTGCACCGTCTATACAAGTTGAGAGATAACAGATATTATAGCAATAGTGCAGACCTATAAATGCATGTTTACTGAAAGCAGTGAATTACAGATGTGTTGTCTGGTTGTTAACAATGTGCTCACAAAACATCCGCCTGTTCTCTATCGCTGTGGAAGCCCCTCTGATAGCAGAACATCTTTCTGCGGGATCCTGAAGGAGAGGCAGGCAACCCTTTTGCAGCAGCTTACAAAAGAGAAAAAACCTTGGCCTGTGTTCTGACACACTGGTGCAGTTTCCAAAGAGAAATGAGTGACAACAATCCTAACAGAGCGTGAATGAAACAGAGGGTGAAGCCTCGCTGCTCTGATAGCAGCGTTCAGGATCAGATGAGCTGAAGGTGTGTCAGGGATGTTTCAGCAAGCCGCTTTCAAACGTCAGCGGTGAACAAGTGAGGGAGGAAGTACACACGCACCTGATATCTGCTGTCATCCCGTAATGGCATGCCCAGGTATCTCTCAGAGAACGCTGATGCTGTGCAAATGAGAAGTGATATGTGTTAACAGAGGGGACACAGCTCCAGCTGAGTGACTACACAGAGGACTTCCTGTCAGCCTCAGCTCACAGGAGAGTGGAGAGGGAAAACATATTGTGCAGAATAAAGGGTCCACTGTGGCATCGTAAGACTGTAAATACATGCTGTCATGTGTTGTGTTTGTGTTACTAATGAGAGATTCCCCTCACTGTGTAGTCAGAGGTAATCACAGAGTATCATACTTTCTTTATTTCTACTTGTAAGTGAAATGTTGTAGTTGCAGTAGACACCATGCATTAACAGCATAAAGGTTATTCAAGTTACCCAACACATCCAAAATAACACAACCTTTTTTTACATTTCTGGAAACCTGTTATTTAACATGTACTTAGTTCCATTGAATCACATTTGATAATGTTTTGGTGGTGTCCTCAGCAGTGGACATACAATGACAGTTATTCCTGAGATACCTGCTTCATCTCTCCACATGTTAAAATGACAAATGAGTACAAAGATAATAATCAAATATAATTTGTGAACTGTTTTTGGATCCGATCTGCCACCTAGGAGAGGGGACTTGGTACATAAATGGTTTTATATTCTATCCAGTGATGGTTCCTCTGAGAGGACGCCATGTGTACAATGATTAGTTTCACTCTTTAAAGTGATTGAATCTGTTACAGCAGTTTATTGATTTATGCTATTTCATAATTAACCATGTTTTGTTTTTGTTTATACTTAACTTATTATTATTTAGTGTTTAAAGTAATTATTTGTGCTTTTATTGTGAAGGCAGTTTTGGGCACTGGGTAATGTAGACACCTGGCGATCATGTTTACATTGGAGACAGGTGGTCTACAGGGGAAACCATTGTTCTCCATGTTTCTAAGAAATAAATGCACAAAGCAACGTTCTTGCCTTGATATTGACTATTTTCCTGAGTAAGACCCGCGTACTGGTGCCCGCGGGGGCAGCCGTTTTATTTATGTAATGTTTTGTTTCTTATGATTTAGCATCTACAGCATCAGTGTTTTGTAGCTGAAGACTTGTTGGCCTGCGAGGTGTTAAATCATCCATCCTGATGCAGGGGGTGGAGGTCTGTACTCACCGTAGAGTTTCCAGTCCGTCACCGGAGACATCGCACATGCACATTTGAAGAGGCTGTCCGTGGACTTGAGCATCATTAATGTTATGTACGCTCCATAACCCTGAGCACACACACATAAACATTAATGTTACTTTGAGGGGAAATCATTCAAGCTGTAAAAACAAACTCTATTTCAATGTTCCCTAAGAATTAAACAACAAAACATGTTAGCACGTTAAAGCAGGGCACTTATAATATAGTGGAATGTAAAACAAAACATTACACTTTTCCTGAACAACATTGATTTATACACTGTGTATGGATTTTGCTCAGCAGCAGCACATCCTTTGCTGCTGGCAAAAATAGACTGAATTCATTTTACATGTAATTATAGAGGAGAACACGGCTCACCTTTCCAAACACTGCTATCCGTGTTCGATCAATATATGGAAATGTCATCATGAATCTGGAAGAAAAAGCCACATGCATATGTACATATACATTAGAACACATTAAGACCTATGCAACTCACTGCACATGGAAGAATTGGACATGATCAATCATTACAACAGATTTATGGTTTATATATATTGTATTTCACCATCTGCTGGAATCATGGAGACGGAGTGGCTTGTGTTCAAACAACCTGGTTGGAACATAATATTAGATTGATATGGTTGGGCTGTTACCTTTAGGCATAGCATTACGTTTAGCTAATTAATGCAAGGTAATGAGTAAATGTATTTTGATAAGAGTGATTTGTTTTAAATTAAGTTTTCTTAATCTCTCTGGAGCCGCTGTGAGCTGTGAGCTGTAGCTTGAGGTGAGAAACAGATGGTGGACTCTAAAGAGACCATTTGTGAGTAAAAAGTATCTTTGCTGGAAGTGAAACATTCAAGACACACTTTCTGAAGTGGCTCACTGTACTAGAGCACTTTTATTTCAACCACAGGCTGGGTTTCACCTCACCTGCTCCCTTGTTAACATCTCATAAACACAGTGTTCTGTATGAGGGACAGGCATGAGCCGAGAAACAGCTTTTATTTTCTTTGCATTTTAGAGGGCTCCTATCATGCACAATGTAGTCATATATTATGGGTACAAATGTGTACAAAATATTTCTATGATGTGTTTTGCTCAAAATACCAAACAGATCATGCATTTTAGACATCCCTCATACAGTACCCCTCTATTTCAGCCCTGCAGGTTCGGGGTCCTTAGCTTGAACAAAATAAAAGAGGAGGAGGAGCTAATGCCTGCCCTAAATTCTACGGGAGATAAAGCTAATGGCTGCCGTGATTAAACGCCATATCATTGTCCAAACACATCAAGCATTATTTCTGAAACAGTATGGAGCTCAAATGCTTTTTCTCCCTCAGGTTTACAACAAGGTGAGTTCCTTTTTATTTCCTGCTTCTTTACACATACTCTCTCCAGTACAGGTTAGCTCTGAGTGTTAGCGATGCTTGCTAATGTAAACACAGACCATATTACGTCCAAAACATGTTGTGCATTGTTTCTGATACAGCAACGTTTCTGATAGGGCCGTGGGTGTAAAGCCAGCACACATTTTTGTTTTGATTTGGGTACGGAGGAAAAGAGAGAGGGTTTTATTTTTGACACTTTGTGAGTCTCCTGACACACATATTTATGTATAAAAGACATACAAAAGTGCATTTTGCATGATCGGTCCCCTTTAAAACAATACAGTTGAGCTGTGAAGAAATCTCATTTAATTTCAACTAAATTGTCAAAATGCAAAGTATATTCTTCCTATTCTTTTAATATCTCTCTACAATACTCACGTTCTAATGGTAAAAGTGAAATACCTTTATATATTTTGTGTGAAATATATTAATATCTCGAGTGTGGCAATCAACACATGTATTTATAACCACATAGGTGTATGTGGTTATAAATACACCTACTGTGAAAGGCTAAAGTAAAGTCACCTGTAGCACAGAGGAACATTTCCTGCTGATAGACATCAGAGAAATAGAAAAGGTTGTACTAAACCACATCGACGGGTGCGGACAGTTTGGATGCACAAAGAGCGATTGCACACAGCCAGCTGTGTTTCTCGTTCCACCTCAAAGGACTAAACAACAGCTGTGTCAATTTCAATCACAAGTTTGTTGACAACAGAGGAGAGGAAGGCAGCAGCTGCAACAGGGAGGCCATGAAAGCACCATGTTTTACTTGTTAAATATAGTTTCTGATTACATATTGTTCTTCCTAAAAGTTGTATGAACAACAATCAGGTGCAAAGTGTTTTACTATTAAGATAAGGTGACCAGATTTTCAAAATTGAAACCGGGGACATTTTGAGTTTTGCGGTCAATATATCATTAACATATCCAATTGTCTTCACTGTCAAGGAAAAAAGGGAGACAATTCTGGTTCAATGTAATTCGAACATTTGAACTGTTGGATACAAACAGAAGGACGATAGCTCATATATGAGACTTCAAATGTCTTTTATTTTTATCAGATTGTCCTGATTCTCTCTGAGTGATTAGATGGGGTGTCCTGCTATCACCCTGAAGTGAAATAAGTCTTTGATACTGGATAGTTTTTGTTTTATTCTTATCTAAAAACAGAGGGATGATAGCTCATATATGAGACTTCAAAGGTCTTTTATTTTGAAACTCTACATCAGATTGTCCTGATTCTCACTGAGTGACTAGATGGGGTGTCCTGCTATCACCTTGGAGTGAAATAAGTATTTGATCATTTGACAGTTTTTTATTTATTCTTGTATAAAAACAGAAGGACGATAGCCCATATATGAGATTTCAAAAGTATTTTATTTTTTAAACTGTACATCAGATTGCCCTGATTTTCTCTGATTGACTAGATGGGGTCTCCTGCTATCACCCTGAAGTGAAATAAGTATTTGATTGACTTCAAATGACTCTTTGATTATGGACGGTTTCCATTAAATAATAATCAAAATATAGATGGACAATATATCTAATTTGAGATTTTAAACAGCATACATTTGAAATTGTGCTTCAGAAAGTAATGTTATTTTAGGAGTGTTGTGAGATGGTGTCAACATCAATTGAAATTAGTCACCCAGTGGGAATGTCAGATATGTCTTCATAATTGTATACTTACAAAAATGACATTCACTCAGTTATAATGTGGTTATATACGTTATACGTACGTTTTGATTGAAATTATTATTGATCACATTATACAGTACATATTTCTTACGTTAAGCTCCAGTATATATGAATATGTTTGGTGTGTTTTTTAGGTATATTTGTTATTGACCGAGTAAACGCTTTTATTTTGAAGGCAGTTTTTACAGGCCTCTACCGTAATGCATAGGATATTCGCGCACCGCAATACAACGTGCGGGCTGGCTTGACTGTGTTTTCCGAAGTGGGGGCTGGCTTGACCACAGTCTGTTTACCCAGTGTTTCCTGCCATGAAACGTTTTATTTCACCTTGCTATGTATTTTTAACGTAGGCCTATATTAAAAAACGGGGACATTTCCGGGGACAGTTTCAACCGGGAACTGGCCAATACAAACGGGGACTGTCCCCGGAAAACGGGGACGTCTGGTCACCCTATATTAAGAGATCATTGTAATATTCTTCCTGAGGGGATTGGCATGATGGAATATTTAAAGATGGTCCATCCTTTTAAAATAATTCTGAAATAACAATGATACAATAGTATTTGTCCAAAGTGAGAATCAATTTTCAATAAAAAACGTACAACTTTACCACAAAAAACACTTTCGATTGTGAAATATGAACCGAAGGGTCCAAAAAGTGAACCTAACACAGGGATTTATAGAAGAATGAAGTGAATTTGATAACGTACTCCACTGCAGCGATCTGGTCCTGGACGTCCACAGTCCCCAGCCTCTGGTGGACCTCGTGCAGGACCCTCTGACCCTGGAAGCCGCTGCCCCGGCCGTCCAGACGGGCCACGATGACGCTGTCTGAGCTGACCAGCACCGAGTCCCAGCCCAGAGAGAAGCGCTCGCTCACAGCCTGGCCACCGGGGGCGCTGTCTCTGTGGAGGCACAGGATGAGAGGATGAAGAAGACTCATAGGATCGCATCCAGCAGAATCAAACTGCTGGAGCTGAATTGAGCCATTGTGTGAGTAGACGGGCTCGTTGTCTGGGAAATGACGTCAAGCGAGTGGTTTTACTGTTGATGATGCTTCCATGCACCTGCTGCAAAAAGGTGTGAAGTGTGATCAAAATGATTGAACCAAACAATAAAGTCTGCAGACTGAGGTTCAAGACAACGTCCAGAAGTGATCCTTCAGACAGTAGGCTACCCTGAACTGATAAGAGAAAATGCTTTAAATGTTTCAGATTTTGAATAAGCGTTACACATACAGTAAACGATAATGTTCCCTATTGATTTGTATACCAAGGAATGAATGTCAGAACTTAAAATAATTCCTCAGTATGTGATTCTGACATCTTGGGCGTTGTGGTATTACAGATGATACTTACATAAGCAGCAGTAGGCCATAGTGACGGGACTCAGAGAAGTCTGGAGGATAGGAGATCTTTAAAGGTAAATCTGTAAAATAGAAAGAAAATAAATGCTATCACAAATTCATCTTCAAATCACAGAAACGGAATATAAACCACTACATTTTCTCACCAAAATGTTCCATCTGCACGGTTCTGAAGTCGGTCATCTGGATCCTTTTGAACTGCAGGGCGGCCTTCAGCAGCAGGTTGTTCTCCAGGATGTAGTAATCTGTAAAGATGGGGGATGTGTTTAAAGGATGATGGAGTCCAACAATGGCTGCCAATAATCAAAGCGCCGCTGCATACAAATGGCCCATAATAACAAGAGGTGTAATGAGATGAGATGGAAGGTGGAGGTACGACGGATCGTTTCTGACGTCGCTTCATTTTGTGGTAAATGTAAATGTTTCGGGACGCTGAATACATTCCTGGATTTCATCTCTTGGGGGTTTATCTGTTGTAAATAAAGGAGACGGTTTGAAATACTCCAATATGATAAGAAAGAGGATGAAATATGCAACCAAGACAAATGTAAATCACCTTGTTCCTAACAAAGGTTGTATGTGTCTTTTGGATTAAAAAGGAGGATTTGTGTAACATTGTCAAAAAGCTGTGCTTCGTTTGTTGTTCAATCGTAATAAGTATGGTCATGTGTTCTGTTGTTGAACTTGTATGAGCACATAACAATAGTCAAAAGGTTTATATTTCTAAAGGCATTTTACTCCCAGCAGCTTGCTCAATCTGGCCTCAAACACTAGAGCCCAAGTTTTCTCTCCACCTGTAATAAACAATGACTCCCCAGTTCGGCCAATTCTCCATTCAAACCATCTGAGAAGCAGCTAAATGAAATGGAATCCATCCAGCACTTCTAATGGAAAACCCAAAATCAATAGGCGGCTCATTATGAAGCCGCCAGAGGCCTGGAGGTCCCAGCTGTGGATGGAGGGCCTATCCAAATATCCTCGGGCAAATTGCACAGCTGTTAACTTTCTCTTTTGGTGGGGGGGCGGGGGGGGGCTATGGTTACAGGCATGGATAACATGAAGAACTACTGTGTGTGTGTGGCTGTGAGTGAATGCAACGATGTGTGTATGTGTGTATAGTGGTGTGTCTGAATTCTAGGGAAGTAATCCAGGTTTGTTGGCCCTCTTGTTACTTGTTCTCATTCGGACAGTTTTAAACCAGGAGAAAGCTGTTTGTACTCAAAACATTCAGAACATGCAAAGTTTCAATTGCAGGGACAAAGTGATCACTATATTTTCAAAACCTTTTCAACAACCTGAACACAGTCACCCTTACACAAAAAGATGTCTTTCTGCAGATTCATTCTGTTTTTCTTTCAGCAAGACCTTAAGACATTTGAAAGATTTGTGTAAAATCATAAGTCCTCCTTTTCCCTAAAAATCACCTAAAGCCATAACAGCAAAAATGAATAGGCGAATGTAAACATATAACTTAAAGGACAGAGTAGGTCTAAACTTATATAGATGTAACTAATTAATCCAAAATACCATACTGTATTTGGGGATTTCCAAACCTTCTTATGTTTACGCATAAACATACATAAACATTAGGTTAGTTAAAGGTTCTGCTTGGAACTAGGTCACGTAGAAGGAGACATGGTTACGTACCAATGTAGGGACGTACATCCTAACATTGTGACATACTGTAGATATGTAACATAAAATATCTCAATATTACATCTTTGTTTTAAAATAATGATTGAAAGTCTTATGCTTGTCCAATCTGAACTTCTCCCTACGACCACTGTCTACTACTACCGCCAATAGAGGTCTCTAACTAACAACTGAAATATAGATCCTACGAGTGCTTACTTGAATGAATGAGGCTGTGTAAGATCACAGTAGGTGCTCCAGGACCTGAAAAGGAAAAAGAACAAAACGTGAGTGTAATTGAAACATCATCCTGTTACTCCGATTGAACGTTGTGTGTGCTATATGCAGATGATGGAACATTTTAAATCACCATTTGTTCTTCCAGCATTGTATTGTGTGAAAGGGTTGCTCCTCTAAACCAGCCTCACACAGGCAAACACAGGAAGTCCAGATCCCTTCAGAGCCTGTGTGCTTTCAGGTCCCTCACAGAACCTGTGTGCTTTCAGGTCCCTCACAGAACCTGTGTGCTTTCAGGTCCCTCACAGAACCTGTGTGCTTTCAGGTCACTCACAGAACCTGTGTGCTTTCAGGTCACTCACAGAACCTCCCTGACAGCCTCGGACTGTCAAATGGACTCGGTTATTTTCAACATCCTTTCATTATACTTCGTCAGAGGTTAATAGGATGGCAGGTGTGTTGAATAGCTCCCTCAGCAGCCACACACACACACACACACACACACACACACACACACACACACACACACACACACACACACACACACACACACACACACACTCCTCCTGCACACACACACACTTTGTTTGTACCGAAGCTATGAAAGTAGCTCTTCCTTTATTTCCTCTCTTGCCTTCCTCACTTCTCTCTTATGACACACAGACAAATGGTTTCATTATGTAGCTGCTATAGTAGCAAACCAATCAGAAACGTTTTACGAGTGGAAATATAGGCTAGTGTTGCTCCTGATGAAACGGGAGTCAGGACAAAGATGTTCTGTGAACTCGGCCCTCAGAAACAACAAGCTTCCTCCATTATTTGTATAGCTTTTGGGAAAAGGGAACCGTTTTATTGGCTAATAAATCACTAAGCCAAACGCTTCTGAGCATGAAGCACTCATCTGCTCGGAATAAATTGAAACCACAAACAATATAAAGAGTTACCCTCGATTAAATAAGCTGCTCGCCGCACAATAACTCCACCGAAAAGTAATTATACACAATATAGGAGCTAATTGTTTAATTTAATGCCTCTCATTTGGAACTGATGAGAGATGAATTTAAAACAGAATAGTTGGAGGATGACAGATAATTACCTGCCACATGATCTAAGGAAGAAAACAATGAGAATAACAGAACCATCCATAATCTACAAGCATGTTTTAATGTGTTGCCTGAAACCATTTGAATGTATGGCCTTCATTTTCCAGATATGTGAAAGCAGAGGTTGTTCAAGTTTAGAACACTCCAGTGTTTGGATGATCTGTTTGATAGATAATGCAATGAGAGTGTAACCCCTGGTAACACACGGTCATTTATATTCTTTATCTGCAGAAAGAAAATGCCTTTCTGGGAAGAAGTCATCCTACTGGTAGTCAGCTTCAATATAACACGTCGATTCCACAGTGATAGTGTTATGATCCCTAACAAGTTATAAATGAGGATTGCTCGAATGCAAAACTTAAAAACGTAGTTTTACTGAGGGATTTAAACGATGGTGCATGATAATAATTTCAAATAGAGCCTCCAGAGATAGTCTTTCGTAAAAACTTAAGGATGACTCATCGTATTTATCAATGTGTAAAGCGTGATGTAGGGAGTCCTCTACAGATAGATGGTATCGATCACGTTCCAGAACCAATATTAAATAATTGCCTCGATCATGACCGTTGCATTCCATTTGATTAGGAAACATGACTCCATGAGGAAGGTAAAGATGCTCTAACCTCAGCAGGAGTTTAAGAGCAGACACAAATGAGTATGTTGGCCTACCTTTACAGCGGAGGATAATGTGCTGGTTGGTGGGGCTGATGTCAGAATCGAAGTACAGACAGTGAGCTTTGTTCAGCTCGCAGGTCAGACACCGGCGTGGGAACAGACCCACCGTCTTCACACTGAGGAGAGGAGGTCACATGAGGAAAGTACAACTGTTTGAGTCAAGTCTGAGGGTAATGTCAGCATCACGTTATCTTCTTATAACTATCGAACAATCCCATAAAGAGTCCAACACCAGCAATACAACATATCCAGCTTAATGTATTACAACCTGCTGCAGGACAAAGCTCAGGACAAAGCTCAGCTCAGGACAAAGCTCAGGACAAAGACAAACTATTGAAATGTAAAGAAAACTGTATGAGTAGAAACAATGAGGAGTGGCGTAAGTGATTAGTCAACTGAGAGTACATTATCCTAAACGTTTTTCGGACCAACGTTTCAGGTTCTAGCTTCTCCAATATGAGGATTTGCTGTTGCTGCTGTTGTCACTGTTTCCAACATTTTTATAGGCGAAACAATTTACAGATCATCTGGAAAATAATTGACTGTGGGCGCTGTGGCGCAGGAGATAAGATATATCAGGCGTTGGATACACAGAGAATGATAATTAGCTAAGCTGATATATTCGTTGTAGGTAATTAAAAGATAAAAATAATACCAGCATTATCCTTTAATGTGGGTATATTCACTACACATAACGTGTTTGTCATCAGAAAGAAACACAGAGCAGACATGGAGTCAATACAGTGATGTTATTATCAGTTTGCTATGAGTCGTGTGGGAGTCTTGCAAAGATATTTTATGACAAATGTCAAATGTGAATATGAAGTACATCAGCTATAACTGCAGAACAAACCTGAAAAGCTGCCGTCGTCGTGGTGATCCCTCTGTGCTGATAAAATAACTGTTGAGAGGAAACAACAAGAGCAACAACTTCATATCTCTTTCTTTAAGCTGAATTCATACATCTACATTTCAAACCACATAGAGGATCTAAAGTTAAATAATGCGAGTATTCAAATGTGACAGTGGATAGACCACATGAAATATATTAAGAGGACATAGTTAATGGGTTAGAGTGTGCTTAAGACCTTCCTTTTTGATCAAGCTTATAGTTAGGGCTGATTAGATTCAGCCCCTAGTTTTGCTGCTATAGGTGTAGACTGTCGGGGGACATCTTACTTCTTCCTTCTGTCTGTCTGTACGTGTGTACTCTCATGTTCCGATTAACCCAGCTTCCCCACATTTCTTTTTGGTGTCTATATACGCCGGGATCCGGAGTGGTGGCTGAACCTGTCTCTGCGGTCCTGCCTGACTCATCATACTACATCCCTGATGGCTCCCACAGGATTGCTGACATCCTCGTGGATGCATCTTCTTATTACAGACACATGCATTTCCAAACACTCGGTCTACCTATGCTGTAAATATATTATCTCTTCGATTTACACACGGCATCTATTGCACGTCTGTCTGTCCTGGGAGAGGGATCCCTCCTCTGTTGCTCTCCCTGAGGTTTCTCCCATGTTCCCCTTTAAACTGTGGGGTTTCTCTGGAAGTGTTTCCTTGTACGATGTGAGGGTCTAAGGACAGAGGGTCTAAGGACAGAGGGTGTCGTATTGTCATACTGATTTCTGTACAAACTGTGAAGTCCACTGAGACAAATGTAACATTTGTGATATTGGGCTATATAAATAAACATTGATTGATTGATTGATTATATTTGTATTTCTCTGATAAACAATTGTATACTCACAGGTTGTCAGTGTTCTCATCGTAGGCGATGATCCGGGTCACCTCCCAGTTCCCCGAGGTCAGATGGCGCACTTCATTCTGATCTGCTCTGAACTGAGAGAAAAGAACATGAGTACAGGTCAAAAGGCCAAACCCTAACCCCAATGAAGAAAGTTGAAGGTCATTACACCCTTAATTTCACTCTAGCTGTGAAAACCTGCCTTCATTATCCCGGTTCTTCTAACCTTTCTGAAGTACATGCACTTTGAGTTTTCCTTTGGACCCGGATGGGCACGTGTTAGTATCTGAGTTGATGAGAACAGGCTCTCTATGATGGAGGTTGTGGAGGAGTCATTAAACACTTGTAAGAAGTTTCTTGATTATGGCAACACTTCAATTAACGTCTCAACAACAGCATGACCAATAAGTGCTGCTGGAAGTAATTTCCTAAATTTGAGAGTACGCACTAGGCTACACATTACATTTTAAAAAGTGTTATATAAGCTGTGGGAACACAACATCTATAGAGTTAGAATAAAGGATTGAGCGGTGTAATGTGGCTGTCCTGGGACTGACTACGACCTGGATCCTCACCTGTGTGGTGAACATGGCGATGTGATGGAACTCTCCACGGCCTCCCTGTTTCACCGGGACCGTCAGGAAGAACCGGCTGCCATCTTTGGAGAACACAGGTTCTTGGTTCTGCAGAGAAAAAAGATGTATGAACTCCACAGCATCTCATCACCAATCAACACATTCCTATTTTATTTAAGGCTGAGAAAGAACTGTGATTCCCAACATATCTGATTTCTATTTGTTGTTGTTGTAAAGGTGTGAAGCATGATATAAGTATCCCATTTTCAGATGCTTGAAATGTGTTTACCCTTGACTTCAACAGCATGAACAAGTGGATTCAAACGATCATAACCATGAAAACACTTTTTGAGTCTGACAGTATTAAACTGAAACATTTTTACATGACTAAAGGTATTTTTTTGCTACTACCTAAAACTGCTGTGCCAGTGAGAGGGTGAACCTGTTTGACCAAGGAGGAAATGGGTAATTAGCACTATCAGCAAAGTTTAAAATGAACCATTAGCCACTTCCTGAAACGTACAAGACAAAGTAATGTAGTATATTTACGCAAGCGCTGTACAGCCTTCTAAAGTCATCTCATGATGTCATTTCATATCATTTCATATCATTTCATATCATTTCATATCATTTCATTTCATTCAATCATTTATTTGAATAGGGACAATGCACATTGATGAACACTTTAAACAAATAATGCTCCAAGATTAAATATGCCGGAATTTTGCTTTGAGCTAATTTCCATCCGTAGTCCCTGACATACAACATTTAAGAACATGACATTTATATACATGATATGCAGAAAGAGCAAGAGCAGCATACACAAGTATTTATGACATGGCAGTACAATGTAGCAGCTACGACATATAAAGTGCAAGAGAAGATACAAGAGCTACATAAAGTGCAAGAGGAGATACCCCTGTGTTAAAGTGCATTTAGCGGTGATCGCACGTCTGTTTGTTTCTCAACCATTCTCTGAGTTGACCTTTAAAACTATTGAGAGTGGGACAATCCCGTATCTCAGTTGGGAGGCTATTCCACAATGAGCTGCCTTTAATGGAGAGGACATTTTGTCCAAAAGTGGTCCGTCTGCGGTGCACCTCACAGTCTCCTCTGGTTTCTGACCTAGTGCAGCGTCCAGTGGTTTTTCTGTGGATGAATTCCCCTAAGGGAGGGGGGGGGGCAGTCCATGTAAACATTTATAAAAAAAAGCACATACTTTTGAATATGGCTTTCTGTCAAACACCTTGATAGCTCTCTTGTACAACTGTTCTATGAGTTTCAGGTTTGTGGCACAAGGAAACGACCAGTTTGTAAAACAGTAACATTGACAGTTAAGAAAGGTCTAATTTGTTTAACATTTAGCAAGTTGAATTTAATGGTATTGGATACTTTCTTAATATGATTCTTAAAAGTCAAGTTCGAGTCCAGTGTGACTCCAAGATACTTGAAGTGGGAGACTAGTCTATTTCTGCTCCGTTTAAAAACACATTGGATCCTTCGATTTTGACTGGTCGTTTACTGAACATCATGCATACCGTTCTTTTTACATTTAACTGTAAGCAAATGTTGTTCAGCCAATGTTGAACCTTGTCCAATGCATTTGAGAGACAGGATGTGATTATTTCAGTATTTTTCCCCTGTACAAAGATGACCGCATCATCGGCATACATTTGCACATTCAACTCAGGATATACATTAGGCAAGTGATTAATGTACAGAGAAAACAGTAATGGTCCAATAATGGAACCTTGTGGAACCCCAACAGGGTTCACAAGGTAGGGGGATTTGGCACCATTGACCAAAACACACTGTTTTCTGTTCGATAAGTAAGACTTAAACCAATGTATCAAAACTGCCGAGAAATTGAAATGAGTCAGCTTTGTAAGGAGGTCAACAGTGTCAAAAGCCTTCCTGAGATCAAGGAAGACAGCACCTATTGGCTCGTGTCCAACATAAATTTAACCTTTTCCACAAAGACACAGTTAGCTGTCTCAGTGGAGTGGTGAGCACGGAAACCAAACTGCATTGGGAGGAGTGGAGCGAAACCTTTATCTAAATGTTTGGTGATTAGTTTTGACACCCATTTCTCAGCTATCTTAGAGACACAGGGGAGGATGCTGATTGGTCTGTAATTGGACATCATTGCCTTATCCCCAGATGTAAAGATCGGTGTCACCGTGGCCACCTTCCAGGATGATGGAGCTTCCCTCGTGCTGAGATTGATTCACTAGCATACTAATTGGTTTTATTAGACCGTCGATATGTGTTTTTATAAAGTTGGTGTCGAAATCATCTGCATCCCTAGCCTTAGAACCTCTTAACCCTGAATGTCATGATGTCATCAGGGTTATCTGGGATTGAGTTTGAGGAATTAAAATGTATAGAAGACAGTATGTGTTATAAAATTAAGACACAACTTTGACCGTCTATTACTGGGAATAAATATTAGTTGCATTATGGGAAATGTAGGATCCAGTGTTTTGGGAGTTTGACATTTTCTTCTTTTTTGAAAGTCTTGTGAGGCCACTTACATTAAGATGTTGGGAATCATAGTACTGGGCATTTAAGGACAGACTTCGGATGTGTAATGCTTAACTGAGAGCTTTACATTTCATCTGTAAAACCCACACTGAATAAATCCCTCACTCAGCAACATAAACACATTGGGTCTCGGATGGAGAGACTTTGCTCAGAGTTAGCCTTTGGCGTTTGAGAGTCTTACATAAAACATGTGTTAGCAGAGGCTCTGTCAGCACTGACAACACTTCAGTGAGTAAATGAGCATCTCGCAGATTATCACCTTAACAAAGACGAGCAGCGCTGCGTGCCAACAGCGGCGAGCATTTAAATGATCCACGGCTTAGCCAAACATGTCCGCTGCAGGGCGGCGTGCTCCCCCCTGCCAGAGACTCCCCCCCCACCTCCATCTCTGCCTCCCGAGTGAATCAAAAATACTTCAAAAGCTGAGAGACGATGTCTATTATGTTCTTTTAATATAAGTCCGTACAAAAAAGGTAATTCCAGGTTTAGGGAATTACCTAACTACTATTTGACAGAGAAAACATTATCAAAAAGGCTATGTGCTTGAATTTAGCCATTTCTGTGGGTGATATGCATTGTTGAAAGGAACACACCCAATGCAATGCAACCTCTAAGGATAGCTGTACGTTCTGCTCTTAAATCATACAGGAGGTTATAATGAAGGCACAGGTCCCTGCCTCTGCTGGGGAGAAGGATCTGAGGGGCCGACATGAAGGCCTCAACCTGCGTTTGCATCATCAGGTGATGGATTTCAGGGATGAGAGGAGCCTTCCTTCGCGATACATGAAGTTAATTTGTTAACCTACCAAGCATAGCCACGCCTCAACCCCATCTCTAATCACGGCCAACTCTATTTATATCCGGCCAAACATCCGGCCATCGCTTGTCTTTATTCTCTCACTGTGGAGGTGGTGGGAGACAGGAGTCCTCTGGACACTGTGGAGGTGGTGGGAGACAGGAGTCCTCACTGTGGAGGTGGTGGGAGACAGGAGTCCTCTGGACACTGTGGAG
>CALSBZ010045435.1:165373-176431 GCA_943591055.1 Gobionotothen gibberifrons | reverse complement strand
GGAGTCCTCACTGTGGAGGAGGTGGGAGACAGGAGTCCTCACTGTGGAGGGAGACAGGAGAATTGCAGCCAAGCTGTCCTCCCTGCTGGACAATGTGCTGTTAAAAACTGTGCAATATATACCTGGCTGCTAAATCCTCAGAACTTTTACAGGGTGTGTATTTTTGTAAAATGTGTAATTTTTTTATTATTTTTGTAAATAAAATGACAAAAATTATTATTATAATTATTATTATTTATGTTTAGTACTTTTTGTATGCATGCTTTGGTAACATTAAGCTGTCTTTGGCTCCTTTCTGCTGTAACAATGTACATTTCCCCTCTTTGGGACTAATAAAGGTATTCTGATTCTGATTCTGATCCCTCCCTTCCCAACATCCCTCCCTTCCCCTCATCCCTTCATCCTCTGCCTGACACCATTCACATTTAACTTGTGGATATTTTAAAATGTCTAATTCGAGGAATCGTCTGGGGGCCCGTACTCAGCCCGAGCAGATCATGCGGGAGACGGAACCCCCACCCTGAGTCTCCCACTGAACGGACAGCACGTTCAGTGGGACAGCACGTCCTCCCAGACCAGAACATCTCATCAACCCCTCCATATCAATTCATTTTTACTTCTTGCAATAAACCTACAAACATCACACTGTTGTGGCGTGGTCCCTGCTAGTGAACGAGTATTTTATAGAAATACGTAGGGAAAGGTTGGAAATTGGTAAAGTTGTTCATTTGAACGATACTGAGATTGAGGTGACATCAACTCAATGTAGAGGAGCACATTCATCCACAAATATTGCATGCACATGTGGACTCTACCTGCTTGGAGAGCCAGAGCTCCGAGCTTTCTTCATGTCTCTGAAAAAGAAGGGCAACATACTGTTGGTACACAGAGGTTCTTTTTAAATAGTGAACAGTAAAACAGTTTTGTAGATGAAATCACATTCTTTCTAAATCAAGTCTGCCGAACATTGTGTTTCATATTTGGTCAAAGTTCTTTTGGAATAACACTTTAGCAGCATATTTTCCAGTCTGAATAATCTGTCACAGATTGGACCCCGTATTGTGCAGTTTATTGAAACACGCCGCTGGGGACAGCATGCTCAGTCCGAGCCATGCTTTCTAACCCACACAGAGCGGGGCTTTGGCTCAGCCGAGCTGCCTGTTGGCTGGGCGGCGTGTTTGTTCGTGCGAATCACAATGAATCAGGAAGCAGAGCGCTGGAGAGCGGCGGCTGAGAGCCACATTTCAACTGCAGGGTTAACTCTGCTCCTCTAATATGGAAGCAGTTCACCCCGCTGAAAGTTGTATTATTTTTGTTTTGGCTATAATTGTCAAAGTCTGGTGGCCCAACAAGAACCCATGCCCAAACGATGCTGATGTGAAGAGTGGCTGGTGGATTTGGAAAAGTAATTATACATATAATTTAAATATATTTCAAAGTTAAAGTGTGATTGTTTTAGAAGGACTCTGCACCCCTGACTGTTTCCTAAACCCCGCCCTAAAATAGGATTGGCAAATCATAGCCTAGCAACCATTACTAGTAAGAACAGGGCCCTGTGCTACGAAGCTGTTTCAACCTAACCTGGATATGTTTGAGTTAGCCGGTTGGCCTAATCCAAAACATACGGCCTCTCGCTAAACGGCACTACGACGCGGGTTATCAAGTGGATCGCTCAAGCCAGCCGTGTCCTATCTATTTAGGTGCGCGTTTACATGACAGGGGTGGTATTTGGAGCATTCGACCAATCACAAACATGGAGAAGCGTACTGACAGCGCAGCGTCATACTTCCTCAATGAAAAGTCTATATAATTAGACAAATATGAAGACGTTAAACTTTAAACATCCATGACTTAAACACTTTATCCAGGATAAAAGCCACATAGCTGCACCTGCAAGGTGAATACAGCTGGTAAAAGAAAAAGTGTTTGAATGCGTACATTAACAGGTTTATGATATCACTGCCCGTAAGACACGATCTGACTTTAATTAATTAATAATTGACTCGAGTGTTTCGTCAACTTAATGTGTTGCTTAAAATAATACTTCTGCATACAGTATGTGACACTGTGAGTGTTGCACGGCCAGATACGGCTCAGCTGACTGACGTGCAATATATTCCGTGTGTAAATCGAAGAGATAATACATTTTACAGCATATAGACCGTAACTTTGATCCAGTTACTTATGTTGTGGCAGATATTTAAGTAAGCTTTCTTAACGCTAATGTTATAATAGTCAGATTGCTCTGAAGATGGGAGGTGATATTCTATTAATGTTCACGTTCACACAGTCGGTGATTTTTGCCGGTCGGCTTTCCTGCGACGGCAGTTTAAACTGTATTTCCTTTCTCCTGTAATGTGACTTGCTCGCTTTAAACTCTGCACCCCGCTCCGCACACGGAGCTCTGATTGGTCAGCAGGGAGTGCTTTCACTGAGTTTAGCTCTTAGCCTGCAACTTAACCTGGTCCCGACCAGGTTAGCTGCTAAGCATAAGTTACCATGGAAATCTAGCCTGCTAAAAAGAGAACCAGCTTCGAACGACCGGAAAGCCGGAGTTTTCCCTGAATTTAGCCGGCTAAGCGAAAATCCTGCTTCGTCGTACAGGGCCCTGGTGTGTCTGTGAGGTAAATATATGGACTAGGGTTTATACCTTGAAATATGGCTTTTAATTGATACCAAGATATAACGAGGCCACAATAACAGAAAGCAGTCTGATAGTGATCTAAATGTTTAATGTTAACAGGACCCAATGTAATATCATGTAAGAAAAGAATGTCATGATCTAAGATCAATGAAATAATAATAATAATACATTACATTTATAAAGTTAAAGTTAGAAATGTTAATGGACTACTTTAAAATAACACACAGCTTCAATGGTTCACTAAATATTTTCATATTCTGACTTCAATTTGTGAATGAGTTGCAAATATTATGTCACAGGAAGTGATTTAACATTATTATTTTAGTTTCGGGATGGATCCTATGCTTTTGGTCAATCCACAATTTCCCAACATGTCCACCCACCTGCATTGGATTCAAAGACTGAGACTCTTTCTTTATAAAGCAAATACAGTTTCAAATGTTGCCTCACAAAACCAGTGTAAGGAATGTACACTGTGTTTTTTAGATAATACTTGTCTTTAAAACTGCTGAAAGGATGCTGAGTGTCTCACAGAAAGAAATACTGAAGGCACTCATACTGTTTGTCTAGCATGAATAATAAAGGCCATGTTTCTAACTGAGCTGCTCGTGAACTGGCAACAACACGGCAGATAGCTTCCACTCAGTGCATTATAGGAGGGAAACAATTTGAAACGAGTGCTCGTGAACAAGTTAAAGTAAACAAGTGCTGAACGAACACTAGAGTGTTCCATTGGAAATTAAATATAATAAGTTTAAAGCTATCAACATAAAGCTCACAGAAGCAACCTTGGAAACCTTCACTATGGAGGAATAGATTTATGAATGTACTTCAGGTATCATTTTCTTTTCATCTGGTTATTCTTTAGCGGCTGTTTTATCTGCTGCTCACCTTGAAACCTTGAGATGTTTAAGATTATTATTCAATGTTTCTATTGTCATATTTTCATTTGTGTGAGTAGCATAAAGGTACTAAAAGAAGGTGTTGTCTTATAAACCCTGTGTTGTTGAATAATGTATAACAGTACTTTCTAGCTTGCACCTTTTCAACATCAATGCATTCTAACAGTGAGCACTTTGAAGTGGCTTGCTGTGTTTGGTATGCAGCCCCAGGCAGTGTCAGATGAAACCCACAGCAGATCCCACATCACATGCTTTGCTAACTTCCTGTCTCACCGTGACGCAGGCTCCGGTGGTGGTGTCACACACCGTCAGGATGGAGATGTTCTGGGCTCGGTTCAGCCACCTGACCGACGTCTTGGTCTTACTGATCCACTTCACCATGGTCACATAATGTTCACTACAAAAACATTATAACGCTGATTATTACTCTTTACACAATTATCAGTGCACTCTTAATGATAATGATTACAACGCAATGGTAGACATATAATCATAATACATTGTTTAAGGTTAAATCTTATTTAAAATAAAATGTGTAGAGAATGAATGGAAAACGACATATCTTGAGAACTAATTTAAGGTTGTTGTATGTGTTGTATGAATATGGTGACGCGACCACAGCACACCGTTCCCATGTGACACTGGTTCATTTGATCCAGCAGTTTACTACTTTATGGGCTATAAAAAAGGACACTATATCTATATATATATATCTTACCTATCTAAACCAATGTTTAGAATGACACACTTAATGTGTTCGGACCATTTAGTAGTTAGGGCTGGATACGTTTACTTTTTAGGGTATTTTGTTAGTGTTAGGTGTTTTATTATTGTAAACTATATGTGTTTAATATGTTCTGTTTAGTGTCTGTGCCCCCATCCCCCAGCTTCAGATGGTTTCTCAGGGTGTCCCATTTTACATAGCTCAATGTTGTCTCATGATCGTACTCGTATATGGTATGTAACTGTTTGTGAATACATGAATGTAATGCTGGTCAGTCCTGGTTTGTCCTTCAGTTTGATAGCTAACCTCATTGCAATTCAAAGTAATACTTTCTTTGTTTAAGTGGAGCACAGCAAGCTGCAGTGCACATGGCCCCCCACTTACATGACTGTTTATTGGGCAAAATACTTTTTCAGTGGAACAGCAGCTGATAGGAGAGTTTGACAAAGAAAGATGTAGCTCTTCTCACCGCAGCTTGAGTGTCTCTGGAGGCATGAGCTCCAGCGTGTGCGTCGGCCCGTAAAGATTCACCACGTACAGCTTCACCACCGGGTTAGGTTGGCCCGCCTGCACACAGAGAGGCCACACATCAGACAGAAGCATGACATCATCATCATCTATTCCGGCCGGGGAGTGTTTAGACCGTATTCACAGCGTACCTCCTCACCTCTCACCAATTCCAATTCAGGTTCCAGTGGGGACCTTTCTCCCTGTGTGTGCCTCTCCACTTCTGTTTCCTACTTCTTACTTGCTATCCTTTCCCTCAACCTATCCTAAGGGAGTGCATGTATGTAGACACGTTAGTTTAGCTGCTATAGGCTTGGACTGTTGGGGGGGGCACCTTACTCTGACTTTCTGCCTGTTTGTACCTGTGTACTCTCATGTTCCGATTAACCCAGCTTCCCCCAAATCTCTTTTTGTGTCCATATATACGCCGGGATCCGGAGTCGAGGCTAATCCTGCTGCTGTGGTCGTGTGTCCTGGATCCTCTATCCTGAGTTCTGGATCTGAGTCCTGGACTTCGAGTCGTGGCTGAACCTGTCTCTGCGGTCCTGCCTGACTCTCACCATACTACTTCCCTGATGGCTCCCACAGGATTGCTGACATCCTCGTGGATTCATCTTCTTATTACAGACACATGCATTTCCAAACATCTGGTCTACCTACGCTGTAAAATGTATTATCTCTTCGATTTACACACAGCATCTATTGCACGTCTGTCCGTCCTGGGAGAGGGACCCCTCCTCTGTTGCTCTCCCTGAGGTTTCTCCCATGTTCCCCTTTAAACTGTGGGTTATCTCCGGGAGTGTTTCCTTGTACGATGTGAGGGTCTAAGGACAGAGGGTCTAAGGACAGAGGGTCTAAGGACAGAGGGTGTCGTATTGTCATACTGATATTCTGTACAAACTGTGAAGTCCACTGAGACAAATGTAACATTTGTGATATTGGGCTATATACATAAACATTGATTGATTGATGTGACTTTCTGCACAAGAATAAAGTGATACAAAAGTACGGGCAGTCAGAAAACGAAGAACTTGCAAAAGCTGTGGGGCAATATAAGACTGATTAAACATGATGCATTTGAGAAACACTTGGACAATAGTAAAGTGCAATAGAACAGAACAGGCTCTTGCATTGTGTCATTGCTCTCTGTGTTTGACATTGTACATCTTGTACATCCAAGAGAAACCACCCCTCAGACATTATAGCACTGTTGGGATCATTGCAGTATGACACATTCAGATTTTATTTGTTTCATTCCACCTGGAACGACTCATTCCACCTGGAACGACTCATTCCACTTTGATGTCCTCTGCTAGTGCTGAGAGAGCCCTATAGAAACATGTTCAGACAGAGCAACAGCTGTGACTTTGATTGTCTGTGCGATCGCTGCGTTACGCTGCATTCTGTCTCACGCTGCTGACAGGGGGGAAGTTGCCCCTGCCCTTTGTAAGTGTGCTCTTCCCCAGTCTGACTGAACACTGGATGTAAACTGACTCAGTTACACTTTTCCTCTTCTTGCTGATTCCAAGGCCTGGATAGATAGAAATACACTCATATTTGTTCTTGATTTAAACAATGTTTGTGTCTACCTGACTTTAGATTGAAATAGCATCTTAAAATACTATATTTCATCTATTTGTTTGAGAATATTGTTCTATGGTCTAGATTCATTTAAAGTAAACCAAACTTTAACATTTTGAGGAAATAGTTTTTTTGTTTTTTTAGAGTTAGTTAACGTACAACAATGGGTACAGAGTTGGAGAACACGTTCAGTTTAGTTTGATATCAAGACTGAAAGCATCTCCGTTCAAAAGAGAACAAATCCTTCCCACAACTGTGAGGGAGGGGGTTAACGTGGGCCTCTGTCTCCAGAGGAAAGGGGGGTGAGGCCAGCAGTGATTCACCACCAGGCTCTTCCACGGCAGGAGGGGGGGTTCGGGGAAAGGGTCCTGACTCAGTGACCCTTTAAGCTTCTCCCGGAGGAGAAACCAAGCACACAGGGCAGGGGTCTGTCTGCTCTGGACCACCAGCCAGGGCAGGGGTCTCAGCCTTCACAGGTTAAAGATATTAGTCTTCGGCACCAGAGGTCGGCTGGAGGTCGCGGAATCAGTGGTCTAATGTGGCTCAGTGAGGTGAGGAGCGTAAGGGTGTGTGCTCTGGTGCTTTATTCTGTTAGCTAATTGGATAGTGAGTGTGAAGATGTGTCGAAAGAACTCAGGGTCTGAAGAGTGGAGCCATGCAGGACTGCCTTCAAACTGCATTTTTTCTCATGGCCAGCAAGGGCGACTCCTCTTGTTGCAAAAATAAGTCCAATTGTATAGACGTTTACGAGAAAATTACCCTACTTCTTGCTTCATTTATTACCTCATATCAGTAAACATTTTCCGACAACTTTAAGGCCTCAATCGCTAGTTTCAAGTCTTCTGCAATGCAGCATGCTGCTAATTCTGTAAATGATGGATGTTTCCACTCAGAGGAAAATAGTATGAGTATGCTTTAGGGCGTCTCTACTGTATATGCAGTCTATGGTTAGTTTGTTTTCGGATACAAAATACAATGTTATCATTTCATTCTTGATTAAGCAAACATATCCCAAAATTGTGAATGAAAATGACAACAATACCTTGTTTTTCACATTGTCCTGAAAGCATAGCTAATGATAGTGTATCCACTCTGAAAGTTATCATGACAGGTCTTCTGTTTACCTTGGGGTAGGGGTACTGCTTCCCTTTGGGGTATGTCATGCCGGTGAAGCGGGGCAGCGCCATGTTGGGCACCAGACTGTCATTGAGGACCAGGAAGGCCAGCCTCTCTCCATCAGGGGACCACCAGTGGGCCACATGGGTCTGAAGGATCTCCTCTGTTCAGAAGGAAGTGACACAGGATGGCTTACATTTTTTCATCTAAATCAAGCTCTGCGTTTTTGAAGTCGTGGAACAAAACTTTAAGATCTCTACAGCTCGCGTTAACCACAGACCTTATTTCAGGCATCCAACCAAAAACATGTTCAGAGTGTGTTAAAGACTTTGAGACAGAAATGACCCTGTTCCTAATGAGAGTTACACAATTAATTAGTTAAACCTTAATTAGAATAATTGGATAAACATAACAGATTATACAAATTAGATTAAGGATGTTTGGACTGCACATGTCCTGTTACTGAACTGACTCATTGTGTGATGTCATTAGTTTTGAGCTTTGTCCTCTATGGTTTAAAATCAGTTGTGTGTTCATCTATAATATATATGAACATGTTAAAGATTCTGATGGGAATGTTCCTGATAAAACAATGTAAAGTAAACCAAATGCATTACACATTTATTTTGTATAATGTAATTGATCATAAAAACGGTTTACCCATATTGGTGGAAAAGAAGATTTCATAAAAAAACAAGGTAACTGTGTCAACACTGAAAACAAAGCAGTTTTTGTAAAAAAGTCAAACGTTCTGAATGTGTTATATATTTTATATATATATATATATATATATATATATTATATTTTATTTCCAAATCCAATTAAATGTATACTAATTGTCATTCAATAGAACATGTACTATTGTGTTGTCCTTAATGGTAATACACAATCAGACTCCAAACCAAACCAACTGTAGTGGAAAAGAACAATGCCTGAAGAGGTGTTAAACCCATACCCTACTTTTAGGGTCAATCATCACTAATTGCAACATTATTGCACTTCACAAACATAATTAGTCATAAAAGGAAAGAAGGAAGGTGAAACAACAGTTAGCTTCCCTTTTTATAAGATTTACATAATAATAATTCCCCTGAGAGATGGCCGGTCTCTGAGTGCATGAAGTGTGTGTTTACTTAAAGCACATAAAGCGTCTCCTCACACCCAGAGGGGAGATACCGGCACCAGAACAAACATTATGAATATCTAATCTCTGCCTTTTATGAGGTAATGTCTCTCAACGAGGATATTTACGCTTTATGGGACAGTCTGCCAACAATTAAAAATGTAGTTAGATATTATCTGTTTATACGCAATGTTTCAGAACCACTAAGGCAGTTCCACAACACGTCATGATGTCACGATCTGTCTTTATTGTATTTTGTCTTGTCTTTTTCTGTCTTTTGTTTCATGTTTTATTTTGAAAGGTCTTCACCTCCTGTCTTGCCTGTTGCTGTCTGTCTGTTTTCCCTCCTAATTACCCGTTAATGTTCACCTGGTGCCCCTGTGTTTTCTCCTCCCTCCTCACCTGTGTCTTGTTTGTGTGATTAGTCTTGGGTGTATTTAAGTTCTGGTTTTCCTGTCTGTCTTTGTCGGTTCGTCTTGTGTTGTGACCTAGTTCGTCGGTGAGTGTTCTGCTTTGTCTTTGTTTGCTTTAAATATAGCCTTGAAATAAAGGATTTGTCACTTGATATCTGCATTTGGGTCCTGCCTGCTACACAAACCGTAACAGAACGCTCCGACCAAATATGGGCCCTGCAGATCCTTTTGAGCAGGAGTTTTTGGACTTTACCTTGTCTTTGGCTAACTGCTCGTATCGATGGAGGAGAGCGTCCGGGGTTCAGCAGTGAGAGGCTGCTCTTGCAGAGACACGCCAGATTGTCATGGAGCACCCAGACTGGGTGAAATTCCTACCTATCTGGATATTGGATTTTCTCTCAGACTGTGATTCCCGGCAGGCTAGCTCCCTATTTCCCAATTCCCAACCTGGCACCATACGTCTCGGTGGGTTCCGTCTGCAATCAACCCATGCTTCTACCCCAGTTCCTGCCCCTGTCCAGGAGTCGTTTTCTGGAACTCGTCTGGCTTTTGGAGGTCCACGGAGCCTTCAAGCGGCTTCTAGGAGTAGGAGACGCAAGGCCAGGGTTCCAGCCCCAGTTCTGTCCCCAGCAGCTATGGTTCCGGCTCCAGAACCGGCCCACAAGGCCATGGATCCGTGCACCAGTACCGGACCAAGCAGCTTTTCTTCCTTGCTCCATTACCTGTCTTACACAGCGAGGGTCCAGGCTTCCGCTCCACGCCCAACAGCCATGGTTCCGGCTCCAGTGCCGGCTCCAGAAGCCATGGTTCTGTGTTCCGGTTCCGTGCCCGGCAGCCATGGTCCCGGTTCCAGAACCGGCCCACACAGCCATGGTCCCGGCTCCAGAACCGGCCCACACAGCCATGGTCCCGGCTCCAGAACCGGCCCAGCAGCCATGGATTCGTGCTCCATTGCCGGTCCACACAGCCATGGTGCCGTGCTCCAGTACCATCCCACACTGCCATGGATTCGTGTTCCGGTACCTTGCCCCGCAGCCATGGTTCCGGCTCCAGAGCCGGCCCATACAGCCATGTTTCCGGCTCCAGAACTGGACATTACAGCCATGTTTCCGGCTCCAGAACCGGATCTTGCAGCCATGTTTCCGGCTTCAGAACCTGACATTAAAGCCATGTTTCCGGCTTCAGAACCGGACCTTTCAGCCATGTTTCCGGCTCCAGAACCTAACATTACAGCCATGTTTCCATCTTCAGAACTGGACAATACTGCCATGTTTTCGGCTTCAGAACCAGACCTTACAGTCATGATCCCAACTCCAGTTTTGGCTCCAGTACTGGCTCCCCTGGTCCTGTCCCGTTGGAGGTCCCGCCGACTGCTCCTCTGCCGAGGGTCCTGCCAACTCCTGGTCCTGTCCCGTTGGAGGCCCTGCCATCACCTGTCCTGCCGGGGGTCCTGCCAACTCCTGGTCCTCTTCCGTGGGGGATCCTGCCAAGGCCTATCCCACCGGCTCCGGTTCCTGTTAGGCCGACACCCCTGAGAACCGCGTTCTTCACCCTCGAGCCCGGCCTCCTGAGAGCGGCGGTCTTCACCCTCGAGCCCGGCCCCCTGAGAGCCGCGGTCTTCACCCTCGACCTGTGGCGGGATCATCCAGGTACATGCAACACCGTTTCCCAGATCCTGAGCCCGCAGCTAGGTTATTGTGAATATGTAAATGGTCTGCAAAGGCTGAAACCCCTGTGTTCCCTCCAGAGGATAGAAGTGTGAGTAACAGTAACACTTCTATTGGCTGGCACTACAACACATTGTACGTGGGGGCGGGACAGCTCTAAGCAGTTGACCAATCACAACAGAGCCGACCAGCTAACCAATCAGAGCAGAGTGGGCTCTGGTTTCAGACAGAGGGTGAAAAGAGGTGCTGCAGCACAGGCAGTATGAGAACAATAAAGAGCTTTCTGAACATTAAAGGAGACATGTCACAGGAGAGACACTACATACTGATATGAACCTGAACATCAGCAGGAGAGGACTCTTTAAAGTAGAGACAATACAT
>CALSBZ010045435.1:136078-157778 GCA_943591055.1 Gobionotothen gibberifrons | reverse complement strand
CCCTATGTCCTGTGCCGTTGGAGGTCCCGCAGACTACTCTTCTGCCGGGGGTCCTGCCAACTCCATGTCCTGTTCCGTTGGAGGCTCCGCCGACTACTCTTCTGCCGGGGGTCCTGCCGGCCTGTGTCCTCTTCCGTGGGGGATCTTGCCGACACCTATCCCACCGGCTCCGGATCCTGTCCGGTCGACATCGGCTCCTGCCCAGCCTCTGGAGCTGTCCGGTCTTCGCCCTCGGGCCCGGCCTCCTGAGAGCCGCGGTCTTCACACTTGTGCTCGGGCCCCTGAGTTCGCCCGCGGTGGCCTTCGCCCCTCCATGGACTCTGCCTTGCCCCCGGGCCGTCCGCCCGAGAGCTCCATCATGGACTCTGCCTTGCCCCCGGGCCGTCCGCCCGAGAGCTCCATCATGGACTCTGCCTTGCCCCCGGGCCGTCCGCCCGAGAGCTCCACCATGGACTCTGCCTTGCCCCCGGGTCGTCCATCCGAGAGCTCCATCATGAACTCTGCCTTGCCCCTGGGTCGTCCGTCCGAGACACCCATCATGGACTGTGTTTTGCCGTTTCGGACCCGTCCTCCGGACCCCCTCCACCCACCCTTTTGGATTTTGGAATGTTTCTGTTTTTGGCCGTCTGGAATCCGTCCCTTGATGGGGGGGGGTTCTGTCATGATTCTTGTGTTATGTCATGTTTTTAGTTTTGTATGTCTTGTAAATGGGTGTTTTTCTGTTCTCCTTGTCATGTTTTCCCTCCCTGTGTATTGTCTGGTCTTTTTCCCCGTGTTTTCCCCTCTGTCGTTAGTTTCCCTGGTGTGTCTAATTTCCTGATTGTTTTCACCTGTCACTCCTTGTGTGTCTCCTGTGCTCATCAGCGTCAGCCCCGCCCCTGATTGTTTCCACCTGTGTCTCACGTGACATAGACGGCAGCCATTGGAATGAATGGTGAAAAAAAACGTAGGGATCTTACAATTTCAGAGGCGTTTTTGTAGAAATACTACGTCCTACGTTGTGGACCAACTTATTTATGTCACGTTTTTTTTGTGAGACTGGGTTGGATGACCAGGATAAATCAAACATACCAGAGTGGAGACCCGAAATGGCATATTATCTGAGGAATGTATCACAAAGTTTCACAGAATCACACTTTGGTTTAAAAAGTTAAATCCCAACAGTGTAATCAAGTTTGAATGATCTCCCATGATCAGCAGGAAACCTGCCCGTCACTGAGCGGGAAGGATCTGCATCATGAGTGGGATCAGCCCTTTGGACAGAGAGTGGGACACTTTGATATTCTAAAGACCTCTAAAGACCCCCCTGTAAAGCAGCAGGAGGCTACAGAATGCCAGCTGATCTGATAATCAACATACTCAATCAAACTGAGGATACACTCATTTTTGGTCTAAAAGTGTTTATGGACAGATTTCGCCTCAGCTGAAGCCTCTCTACGGAGCTGAAGCAGGGCCAAACGTTTTGATCATTCGAAAAAATGTAATGTATCTGAAAGTTCAAGTTTTGATCCTGAACTTTGAAAAGTACAATGATGCGTTCATATACAAAATAAATTGTATTATAATTGTATTCAGTTAAGCAATTTTTGGAATTAATATATTTTTTCATATTTCACTTTTATCTATATTTTGACATTTTAGTATTTTTTTCATGTGCAGATGATAAGCTTTTCGGGTTCAATGTTGTTATCTTCTCAACCATGCGGCATGCAGTAACCACACTTGTAGAGATCAAGATGAAGATGTGCGCGGTCCAAGCTAAGTTGGAAAAGAGGTGGATCTTGCATTACATTACATGTTATTTAGCTGATCCTTTTTTTTCTAACTTCAAGACAACAGACATGCAGCAATTTGGTGTTTAGTGTCTTCGAAACATTGACCCTCTGATTGGTTAACACTTTTTTACGCTATGCACCAAAGTCAGCCTTCACAGCTGGAATATGGTCTTTAGATTTACACAACTGAAGTGTTCAGCTCACCAGAACCCTGCAGTCACTATTCCGCGTGCATTGCAGGAATAAACTTTAAGTGAGCCAACTTCATCTCCAAAATTGATCTCCTTGATTGGCTCAGATCTAGGATTTCTTTTGATAGCAGACATTTTCAAACAGTGATGTATATTACACATAAGTTAGATAGTTTCCCAATATTTGATAACTTTTTATATTATCACTTTTTTATTATCTTTAACTCATGTGCAATGTCTTGTTTAAATGCTGCTTTGATAAAACAATTTCCTAAATTTGAATAATAAAGTACATGTATTCTTATCTAATCTAAAAGTACTGATTTAACCAAAAGCATGATCTATTCCAAAACCTAACTACATTTATTTTTTTCTTCTAATCCTAACATTCCCCATATGTTTCAGCTGCAACTGTTCAACATGTGAGTAGGTGCAGTATGCTCGGTATAAAGAATTATACTGATTACGACAGATAATGGTCATTGAATGGGCTGGGAACAATATAGACATTGTAATTGCAAGCTGCTGCAGCTTTGGTCTGAGATGAGACCAAGTGTGAATCCTTTATGCAGGTCACAATATGAAAACACGTAAAGATAATACTTGTATTGCACTCAGTCCTTACTGAAGTATCTGTGCTGTACGGGTTTGCAAAGTACACCCTGTAGCGAGTAAAACTCAAACACAGAAAATACCTGTCGATGCTGCCCCAAAACGCCTCGTTGGACATTTTTCTTTTTCCATTTTTTTCTTCCTAAGTATGGTGACGTGACCATACCGGTCCAAATGGACCAATCCGTGGAGCTCCTCACACACACACACACACACACACCATGCCATGGGACCTTTAAGCATCTAGACTAGAGGCTCCGAGTACTTCTTCCACTTTTGTTTGTAGCACAGGCTGCCTCACAGCTGCTGGAGGACACAAACACTCACCGTGTGTGAATGTTGTAGATACTGTAGGAGGCCATGTAGGAGTGGCGGTAAACCTGCAGCAAAATAAACAGAGTGAGAGAGAGAGATTAAATGATGACTGACTGAAACAGTAACAGAGCGGCCGCATATGGCAAGCCATTTGAGTATTTATTCCATATCCTTGATATCAGACGGCAGCTGCCTACACTAGTTGGCTCTTTGATTTCACTTGTTAGTTGTTCAAACTTGTTAGGCACTCTGCTTTACTAGTTAAATAAAACATTACACTAGTCACTCGTTTTCAGCAACTAGTGGCACTTTTGTCCGACTAGTTATCACATAAGCCTTACTAGTGACGCCAGGAGCAGCACTTGTAGCACCAAAGTCCCAACTTGTAGGCTTTTTGATGAAATAGTGGCCCTCTGACTGTACTAGTGACACTAAAAGTCTTAGTTAACTAGTGCGCTGCAAAAGCTCTGACATATTAACTAGTTACACAAAAGAATCACAACTAGCTAACTAGTAGCATACATTTGTCTGCACTAGTTAACTAGTAGCACCCAGAATCACTCGAGTAAAGGCCAAAGGTTCACTAGTTAACTAGTTGACGCCTCTTTTGCCGTCTGATATCAAGGATATGGAATAAATACTCAAATGGCTTGCCATAGTCACTATTTCATCAAAAAGCTTACAAGTTGGGACTTTGGTGCTAAAAGTGCTGCTCCTGGCGTCACTAGTAAGGCTTATGTGATAACTAGTCGGACAAAAGTGCCACTAGTTGCTGAAAAAGAGTGACTAGTGTAATGTTTTATTGAACTAGTAAAGGAAGAGTGCCAAACTAGTGTGACCATATATCTAACAAGTGAAATCAAAGAGCCAACTAGTGTAGGCAGCTGTCGTCTGATATCAAGGATATGGAATAAATACTCAAATGGCTTGCCACAGATAACGACATCATGACACAAAATGAAAAGGAAGAAGGCATCAAATGAAGCAGGCTGCTGCTGCTCTGGCTAATAGAATCGCTACACAATGCAATTTGCATGGGAGACAGCTGTGGGACGAGACATTTGAATTCCATCAGAGAAAACCATCATCGCTTCTGTACTGAACGCAGACAGAGTGACAGAGAGGGAGAGATGCATTCAAAGAGACAGGGAGGGGGCATGTAAAGCTGCCTGAAGCCCCCCCCCCCGGAGGAGCTGGGGCTGACATGATAATAGACCTCTGACCGGGGTTACAGGCCGCAGTTTTGCATTTCATCATGCAGATGACACTCATGTATTCAGCTGTGATACAAAGCAGGGGGATATAATACAAGACAATATTCTGTACTGCTAATGTAGAGACTCAGAGTTACTCTCCAGTGACAATAAGTGTGAGCTGGGGCATACTCAGCTCTCCATCTTCAAAGTACAC
Organism: Gobionotothen gibberifrons; assembly: GCA_943591055.1. NCBI lineage: Eukaryota > Metazoa > Chordata > Actinopteri > Perciformes > Nototheniidae > Gobionotothen > Gobionotothen gibberifrons. The sequence continues at coordinate 153,475 of CALSBZ010045435.1, read as the reverse complement.
TGGATGAGTCCAGAGTGCACATTCATTAGTTCACTAATGTTCTTCTGTTTCTTTATTCTTCCGTCTTCAACGTCTTCAACGTCTTCTTCTTATTTCACCCCATTTCTTGCCGTTGAATAACTTCAGCATACTTTCAGCTACAGAAAACATTCAAATATCAAAATATTCAGCCTGTTCAGCACATGACGGGAAACTTTAAATGATTTCCAAACTTTATATTCTTTTTAATGTATTCAGCTTTTTTTAACATGTAACTCAATGGGAGGAACCTTCAAATCCGCTTTTAGCTACACCTTGTGCAAAATGCTACTCCTTCCACATACTTTCAGCTACAGTATAGACTTCATTCCAACTTTAAAATGATCACAAGACATTCAGCTATTACATTTATATTCAGCTTTTCGATATCTTTTACAGTTTTTGAATTTCCATCGTTCAAGTTTTGGTAAATATTCAGGCCGTTTTAGATTTTATAATGGGTGTCTACGGGACGGACTCTTCAGAGCTAGAGTGCGTGACATCATCACTTAGAGCAGGGGTGTAAAACTCAATTTAATCACGGGCCACATTAGCATTATGGTTGCACTCAAAGGGCCGGTTGTAACTTTAAGACTATATAAATATACATACATAATATATATAGAGAATAATGTATGATATTACATTATTGCCTTTGCTTTGGATTATTATCGGATAAGGTAATAACTTCATAATTAACTACATCTGAAAGCAGAAGTCTAGGGCAAATAATTGCAAGTCTCTTCAGTGCTTCTGTAAAGTGGCATGTAACGGTATAATAAACGTATTATATTCTTTGTAAGCTCTTGTGGGCCAAATAAAATGAGGTCGTGGGCCGGATTTGGCCCCCGGGCCTTGAGTTTGACACCCCTGACTTAGAGGGTCTTTAAAATCTTCTGAAAACATATTGTAAAACTGCTCTCAATCCCAAAATATACACTCTATTCAAATAATTTCAAAAGATTTCAGAAGCTAAATTAGTCTGGCTTGCCTAAATGCCTTCATCATATCAAACGAAATAACTACACTTTAAACAAACTGCCGCCATGTCCACATTTTACACACAAAACTGAAGAAACCACATATTTGTTCGTCAGGGTTCCCTGATGCTCAGGGTCAGGTCATTGTTTTGATAGGAGCCATAGTTTTTTAACAGGAGGTACAATTGTGGGAGATACACCTCAATGCATTCTGAATGAGCCTCCCTCTGCTGCTGCAGAGGACCATGGTAACCATAGTTACTGGGCAGATTGGGGCAGACACAGCTGAGTGACATCATCCAATCAGAGCAGACACGCCCACACACACAGGAAGAGATTTGTTTTTCTCCCCCTCTGTATCCCCCCCCCACACACACTTACAACTACTTATACAACTTCTACTACTACTTCTATTACTACTACTACTACTTACAGTAAACTACTACTTACATTCAACAAATAAATCATTCAGCTATTTCAGGACATTGTGGCTATACATTTGGTTGTTTATACCTTTTCAAACTTTTCTCTTAAATATTATGCTTCATCACTATTTCCCCTACTCTTCCAGTTTTCTAACAGTCAGTGAAAAGCATTTGAGCTTTAACAATTTTAATTCAAATCATTTCACTTTTCTGCATTTATACGCTAAGTTCAGCAACACACATGATTTTTGTAGCTAAAAGCAGCTAAATTCACCATTCAACTTAAAAGATTCAGCTTTTTCTGCATTTTCAGCTAAATTCAGCAACAAATTTGCGCATTCACACGCATTTTCAGCAGGAAATGCATTTTCTAGTTTAAGATGTTTTCTTCTTATATCTTTGCACGATGGCTACAACATGGTCCATAGTGTTTTATTCTTTTGGTTTTATGTGCAACCTCCATGCATTTATTGTTGCAGTTTTAATAGTTTAAACTACACAAACCCCACATGCATGGTGAACAAAATATGTTAGATATGGGTCTGACTTGTCATTGTGTCACTGTGAACAAGTACAAAGCAATCTAAACAACTAAATACCAATACAAAGAAATACACATGCCGTTAAGAATATAGAAATGTTTTGTGATAAGCACTCAACATGTCAATATGATACTTTTAAACGTTTTAGAAAACAAAATGTTAAATATAAATGTAGAATGCAGTCTATTTACATGCAAAGTGGTTTTCAATCCCAGCTTGTATCTTATTTGTTATCTTCTGCATGGATGGCCAATATAGGAGTGAAAGCAGAACATCAGCACTTTCACAGCTTGTTTCTAACTGTATACATACATAAAGCATGCTCAGCATATTTACAGATGAATACAGATGCAAATAAGCTAAGGGTTAATGTATAGGGCTCAGGCAACCATGGGAAATAAACACCTACTGTTGGAACTGGACATAAATGGGCTGCAGTCATCAATGTGTATGTGATTCAAAGGGTTACTGTGCCGTCTGTAGCGATGTGATAAATAATCTCACACCAATCCTGTGAAACAGATGGTGCTCCCTGCTGTAAACTTGGACTGACTGCTGTCCAACCCCTGGTCCAGGGAATACATACTTTTTCAATCAGGTATAGAGCACACTTAAAGCTGCAAAATATGCATGAAGATCTTGGATTGCAGAGCGGTAAACATGAGTTAGAGACATTAAGGTGATAGGGGCACACGTTGATGGTAGACTGGGGCTCTTACTAAAATAGCAAGGCTACACAGTGATCTCCCAGGATGGGACATAAGTTGATTAAACCTTGATAGCTTTGGAAAACGCTTGTTCTCTTCAAATTGGGTTTAAATGAAGTAAGCATCAGCAATCGTATTCCAGAGCTCGGCATATGCACTAGAGATTTCCAGCAGTAGAAGGGTTTTTGTTTACACACATTTCTTGAAATCGCATCCAGCACTATTGTTAACAGCTGATACAACTCCTAATATTAATAAAGGAAAATAAATAAAGATTGCATCTCAGAATACAACGAGCTATCAATATGTGAGCCAAAAGTCTATAAGCCACATATTAATAGATGATGTCCCTGTGTACTGACACAGATATGCACACAAGTATATAACACCTTTGAGCATTCTGTGAAATCAAACTGCCCCAGTGAGGCAGGTGTAGCAAACAGAGAACAGTCCAACTTTCACTTCACTGAGGCTGTAAAGGTATGAGGTATTTCCAGTGACACATTAAGTGCTCCCTGTACACCGAGAGGGGGTCAGCAGGGGGCTACAAGTGCTCTGCATCATCTTGGAAGGTGTTGTCAAAGAGTTCATGTTGGACCATTCCTCCAGGCTGTCCAGCCAACAGAGGCTTTCTTACCTTCTCTTTCTGACAAGTCTATTATGCCTGCTGGCAGCGTCATGCCTCCTCCACAGCACACAACAGCAAGAACATGTCTGGACATTCTCAATACATAACTACATCTATTTCACAGACAGAACTTATCACATAACTTATTTACTGTGACTTGTTTTCAATGATGCCCCCACAGACGTGTTAGAATAAAGCTAACATGTACAACTGTACTGAAACGAACTGTACATTTCATCACGTTCCTTTTGATATACGATGGGAACCCAGTCCTACATAAAGTGACATTAAGGGGTCCGAAAGAAGCGTCCATACTGTATGTGTATACAGTTTATGAGAAGATACTGTTGTTAAAAGATTCAAGATGCAAGGCTTTTATTGTAATTCGTACATAGCTACAGTGTAGTTATGTCGATGAAAATCTGAGGTCCCAGGCTCCTCCAACAGTGCAACACAATAAAACAGATAAAATAGTGCAAGTAAATACAATAAAATAGAATAGAATAGAAGTAGCGCCATAAAAGTCTATATACAAGTGATTCATCATTTGTAAGTTACAAACAGGTGAATGTTATGGATGTTCTTAGTTCAGGTGTTTAACAGTCTTATCGCCTGTGGGATGAAACTGTCCCTGAGTCTGGTGGTTTTAGTCCGGATGCTGCGGTACCGCCTGCCTACTGAACAGTTTGTGGCTGGGGGGATGGGGGTCTTTTATAATCCTGAGGGCTTTCTTCCTGAGCCGCTGGGAGTAGAGGTCCTCCATGGAGGGCAGCTCCGTCCTGGTGATGTTCTGTGCAGTTTTCAACACCCTCTGTAAAGCATGGCATGGCATCGTCTGTGGACCTGTTTGATCTGTAGGCAAACTGCAGGGGATCCAGAGAGTCAGGGAGGGAGGAGGGGATGAATGATTTGACTAACCGCTCAAAGCACTTCATGATGATGGAGGTGAGTGCTACTGGGCGGCAGTCATTGAGGCTGGTGATTGTAGACCTTTTAGGGACAGGAACGATGGTGGAGTGTTTGAAACATGTGGGGACTACAGACTGCAGCAGGGACCTGTTGAAGATGTCTGTGAACACCTCTGCCAGCTGAACTGCCATCAGGTCCAGGAGCCTTGTGTGGGTTAACCCTTTTAAAGGATTTACACACATCTGCCCTGTTTAAAACAAAAGGGTAGGGCCCCTGATCCTTCTGTGCCTCCAAAGCCCGGCTGCTCTCGAATCGTGCAACAAAACTGTTCAGCTCATCTGGGAGAGATGTGCACACAGACAGTCCCGCAGCACCCACCGCTGCTCCTTTGTAGTCTGTCATTGTTCTTAGTCCCGCCCACATGTTCCGGGTGTTACAGCCTTTGAAGTCAGACTCCACTTTGTCTCTGTATTATCTTTTTTACACTGCTAATAGTTCATACATCAATTTCTTGTACTACTCTGAATCTCCACCGCTGTTCGCGATAGTGCGCGCATTGCTTTTGATTCGGGAATGTTACCTTGGGTACCACGTCATCGATGCATTTCCCAATGTAGCAAATGACTGTGTCCGTGTGTGTGTTGATATCTTTGTCCTCAAACACACTCCACTCCGTAGATTCGAAGCAGTCCTGCAGAGCTGAGTCTGACTCCTCACTCCAGCTATATAGTCCGTGTCACCGGTCTGTCCCGTTTCAGTTTCTGCTTGTAAGCAGGCAGCAGCAGCAGTGAGATGTGGTCTGATTTGCAGAAGGGAGGCAAGGGAGATCCTTATATCCATGTCGAAAAGGGGAATAAACGTGTTCCAGTGTATTTCCGTCGCGGGTCGGGCAGCTGATGTGTTGTTGATAGTACTTCGGCAGTACCTGCCGGGGGTCCTACCAGCCCTGTGTCCTGTACCGTTGGATGTCCCGTCGACTACTCTCCTGCCAGGGGCCTCTGGCTGTGAAGTCTCCGTCCTGTCAATCAATCCAAACAGCTCGTCTAGCACTGGGTTGTTGGCGGATTGCACACAGCTGTATTCACAACCGATGTAAATTCTCTTGGCAGATGAAAAGCCTGGCATGTGATAATGAGGTGCTCTAAATGAGGGGAACAGTCCGAAAACATAATCCCCAGATCTGTGCACCAGTTATTGTTTATCATGACACACACACCTCCTCCCTTGCTTCTCTCTGAATTAACATTCCGATCCTGGCAAAACATAGTGAAGCCGTCTAAAACAATGGCGGATAGCGGAGTTGAGCCAAGTCTCCGTGAAAATGATCACGTTACAGTTCTGTCCCGTTGAAAAGCAATCCTGCTTCTGAGTTCATCTAGCTTATTGACTGAACATTAACCAGAAGAATACTCGGAAGAGGGGGTCGGTTTTCTCGTTTCCCCAGTCTCACTAGCAGCCCGGCCCGGGACCCTCGCTTTGTCTTCCTCCTGCGTCTCTCAGGTAGGACAGCAACAGGCAGCCATGGCGATTCCCCATGGCGAACAGACTACTCCTGAAGATACTGTCCTACCTTTAGTTCAGATATAAGTGGGTTTCTCGGTGTCTTTGCCACTAAAGGCATGTTATGTTCACATAAAGTCAACAGCAGGCTAAGCGTTAGTCACATTAGCAACAGATGGCTCTTAAAGGTCCCATAGTATACAATTTTTTAACAATATATTACAGGTCTCAGATATGTACAGATCCTTTCTCTGAACTGTTGGGCTGCAACATCAGCATCCCATAATCCCCATTTTTTTCAGCCCTGTTCCAAAAGTGCTGATGCTCTGTCTGTAGCTTTAAATGCTTATGAGCTGTTGGCCACGCCCCTCTGAGAAGGGATTGGTTAGAAAAACACAATGGTGCTCTAGGAGGAGATGCAGGTGATATGGTGGGCGGGTACACAACTCAAAATGCATTGATACATCACAAAGTGACCAACATCTGATCAGGTCCTTTTCAGACAGGTTTTTATATAAATGGATCAGGACAAAAAGAGAGTGTGGGTGTTTCTCAATGTCGAGGATGCTTCCTTGGTAGGACATGTCTTCCGAGTCAGGTTCTTCAGAGGCTAGGCAAGAATCCTTCCTGGCATTCGGAGAACGAAGAATGGAACAGGCTAGGAAGTGTGCAGGTGTGCGTCATATGAGAGGCCCCGCCTTAAATTGAGCGCGATTTGTTTGAAGACTCATAACTGATTTGCAAAGATCGAAGATGTACTTGAGTAACTGTATTTTGTAAAATGATCATCTCTCCAGGACAGAATCACTAAACTAACATGAAACCTTCTCCTTCTGTTTGCAGCCTTGAACAATTCCTGGAGGTTAAGCAGCCATAAGAAAATCATAAAATCACCATCACCAATCAATAATACAATTAGTATTCATATCATACTTGATGTTTGCAAACCTTTTTTACACATATTGGTCCACATTGTAGCATAAACCACAAATATCAACAAAAGAGGCAAAGTCAAAACAAGGTTTATTTAAATTATTTATTTAGGTGCAAAGTGCTCTAAGGTCTCATTCAAACCGAATAGTCCGCTTCTCTGGTGCACACCAGACGACAGTTCGTTACATTGTTTCATTTTTCAGAAGGTTCAGTTTGTGTTCACACCAAGCGGCAAACTCTGGGGCAGAGCCGGGAAGCCCATAAGGAAGTGCCACAAACTGCAGTTCATCTATTGGCCGTTTTTGCATAAATTAGGGAGTGGTCACTTTGATGGACAGGTCTCTGCGGTGACCGTACTTGCCAACCTTGAGACCTCAGAAATCGGGAGCATTTCAAAACCACCGCGGGGGGGTGGGGGGGGTGCTAGTGGATCGCCGGAGCTGTATTAGATTAACATTAACATGCTTATTGTAGTTGTAAGTGCACTGTCTTGATGGAGCAGGTGTGGGCTGGACCTGGAAAGGAGTGAGCAGAGGGTAGAGTTGTCGATTCTTGTTCTGTTTTCTGTGACTATCTGCCTCACCCTCTCAGACTTTCAGTTGCGCACGCTACTAAAGATACGCGCTACCATGGAAACCAAACAATGGTGTAGCTGTATTAAAGTCCCAGTGGAAACAGTCGTGAGTAAATCTGATTTTGTCAGAAATGCGGGAGAAATATGACCCCGGGAGGAAACCGGGAGAGGGCAATGAAATCCGGAGTCTCCCGCGAAAATCGGGAGGGTTGGCAAGTATGGCGGTGGCTGCTGCTTCTAGCTTTCTATTCCTCTGCTAGCTCTGTTAGCTCCAGGATGCTACAGGGGCTCAGCAGCGAGGCTGATACGGGGAACACAGCTTGAACTCGGACGTGTTTGTTGTGTTGGTTTTAAGACCGCCGAGGATACACATGTGCATGCTAGAAATGTCCCGCAACGAAGGACTCAGTCCTCGGTAGAATTCCAAGGATCCTGTACATTGGAACAGTCCTTCGGCAGGATTCGATGACGTAGTATCCTTGAAATAGTGGCTCTGAAGGATCCTTCCTTGACATTGAGAAACACCCAGGTTATTTGTTACTGAACCTTTCAGAATCTCTTAACACAGAGGGGACACATGTTTATGTATAAAATACATGAATAAATATATGTTTGCATAATTGGTGACCGTTAATGTGTGGAATGAACCTGAATCCAACTCAATAACAGAAGCAGATACATCATCAGCAGATGCATATGTTTTATATGTTATCTTATTATTTTTCTTTACTTCTGCAGGAAGATTTTTCTCCAGGTATCAATACCTGTCACAGGTTGCAACTGTCACATTAACTGCCAGTTGCAGTAAATGTGACAGTTTCCATCATTTTTCTATGATGACTAATCATAGAGAAATTATGATTAGCCATTGCTGATGAGGAGCAGATCACTGCTCCAGCCCCTCAACATGGTGTAAGATGACGTCACAGCAGGATAGACACTTTAGAGTTGAATTACCTGAGCAAAAGGTAAATCATTTATTCTGATAACAATGGCTCATAGTACTGTTGTTGTGTTTATACTGCATGTTGTCCACGGTTAACGTGAGTGTGTGAAGTACCACCATGTAGTGTTGTCTCCAATCACACACAGCTGCAGAGGCCTCGTAGGAAGTGACGTCGCTGCTGTTAGCTAGCTAGTAACAGCAGCGACGTTAGCTGTAAAAATGAACAGACAGCTCAATTAACCATATACAATTATTGGTTGTTTCTTTACTACACCAGTATAGTCGTACATAACTGAAACAGGGTTTAGCATAGCAACCAAAGTCGCAGCTGGTCACGTGAAAAATATGTAGTGTTCCACACTCAACTTTATGAACCGTTATCAGTGCACCATCTGGGCACTCATAGTGCATTTTGCCATGCTTTGCATTGGGACACACTTATATGTAATATTTTGATTTTATGAGCAAAGACTAAATTCATGGTTTTCTTTGATAATATTTAATGTGGTTGAAAAGATCATGTATTGCATTATACATGCAAATATTTATTGATATCCTAAAAGTGGGTTATGTTTTTAAAAATTGCAACATGTTTGTTAAATGGTTTGCATGCTAATGTTACAAATAGTTTAAAATAACTGTGTTTACAGTAGTATTTAAAATAATGTTAAAGTGTTTATCGGCAATCTACTAGTTTGTCGTAATCCAGGATCCTGTGATCCATTGCTTTTGTCTACACACCAATATCTGGGTATTTGCGTTATGACCATTGCTTGAGTAAAAGTTACTGCTGTCGAAACGTAATTTTTAATATGCACTCAAAACAGCAAGTCTAACACACTATTGAAACCCTGCAGGACATGTGATACAGTGATACACTCAGCAGATGATCACCTGATTCTCAAGTTCTCCTGAGTTCTACAGAGATCTTCTGCCTCTTGCAGCTCTTTGCTCTGGTTTCTGAGCCGCAGCTTGACTGTGTTGCTTTACTCTCCCCGCTCTCCTAGCACTGTTTTCAATGACAAATCTTTTTCATTGATTCTCATTAAAAGAGCCATATGTTTTTGTCAGGAGTTGTTGTTATCAAAGTAACTACAGTATGCTGCACTCCCCTTAAATGTTAAATATGTTATAGGACAGTAGCTTTATGTTCCAGTGTTAATGGTATCCAACCCCTGCAGAGTATGTGATTTCCTTTTCCTCCAAAGTATAGTTTAAGAAACTAAACAGATGTTAATGAGGCTTATGGCCGTTATAAAGACATTATACAAAGACTACAATGAGGTTTTGGATTCCAGCCTAAGCACCCATGAATGGCCCATAACAATAAGCTGGAACATCAATAATAAAGCGTCCTTGTTCATAGTGAAAGTAAATGACTGTTTAGAGAGAAGAGGATTCAGCGAGCTCCAAGTGACTCATATCGACTTTATGCAGACACACTGAATGAACTGCCGCTGACACAGGGGTGGAGTGTGCTCCATATCATTTTGCAGAAGTTATTATAATTAAATATCTCTCTGTGTTGTGGAGAACTTGGCCTAGAGGAAAAAAGGTTATTCTCTAAGGTGCTCTGACATATTTCTCAAACTCTGACTCTCTGAAACTTCCTAATTTTCTGCCATCAAATTGAACAACCCTTTACGGGCACCAAATGACCCCCAAAGGACCCCCCCAGCAGCACTCCATTAAAGGAGAGCAGCTCATACTGAACACTGACCTTTGTTACGGCTCCATGGTGATAAAACAAAAAAGGCTGGGACACTTTAACGCTACAAGTACAACAGTGGGTGTGAGGATGTCTAAACTAAAAGCATGGGTGCCAATATGAAAACACATAATGCTTTTCATATTACAAAATTGATCTTTGAAACACATATTGCCTCGGGGCAAAGTCTCTCACTTCTCTCATTAAGGGTTCAAAGACGTTCCTGTCCTATACTATCGATGTTGATGAATGCTCAATCTGTACGAGAAAACGTTTTGAACCCTATGCAGAGTATGGTTTTAACAAAGTTAATAGTGCATTATTAATATTCTTACAATGTGGAGACTTCTCTTTCATCAGTCCTTATCATTCCATCTTTCTTTTGCTTCGTTAGTTAAGACAATTAAGAATTATATAAATACTGAAATATAGTCCTGTAAACTTAGCTTTAGTTTAGATGGAAATTGTACTTTTTGGTGATAGGAACTATCACCAAAAAGCATCATCAGCAGGTAGTTTGTGACCCTGACCAGAGCTGTTTCAGTGCTGTGGGCGGAACGGAAACCGGACTGGAATTTCTCAAAGAGGCCATTTAGTTGGAGATGGTCCTGAAGCTGGGCGGCAACTACATGTCTAACTGTCTACCAGCATGTCATGCACTCACTGGCTGTGGCACAACAAGTAGTTTGTACAGAATAGGAAAGACAACAGCATTCACCAAACTCAAGACCCATCTCAGCGAGCTCAAAGACCTGGCCCATTTTGGACTCTCTGCCAGCTTGGAAGAGTCTTTGCCAGTCGCAAAATAATTTGCGCTTCTGCTATATGGAAAAAAGAAAAAGGACATTGGACTGATGTGCACAAACTTGGATGAACTGAGGTTCATAATTGCATCAACAGATGCAGCCTCGGAAAATCTGCCGCCAACAGAGGATGCATTTCAACAACATGTACAAAGAGCAATGTTTCAGACAGCGATATGGTGTCACAGCCCGACCCCGAACCCTTGTTATGGAGTCCTGTTGGCAAGGGGTGGATTGTCAGAGATGGGGCGATTCAACCAGTGCTATTTACAAAAACCCCAGAACCTACAGAAGTGAGAGACATTACTCACTTGTATTGCAAAGATGCTAAGTGTGGAGAGAGTGGAACGTGCCAGTGCCTCTCTGTTGGCCTTCCCTGTACGGGGTTCTGCACCTGCTGTGCAGAATGTCAAAATGTGTCCCCTAACGTTTCTGAGGAACCTGACATTTAACATTATATTCTAGTTTCTATATACTTGACCTCTCACCGAATTATTTGATGATTTGTATACTGTGCTTTGAATTGAATTGTACCAACTGGTATTTCCCTCTCCAAATATAATGACCATCTGAGTGAGCATTCTTAACTTATAGGCTATTATGCCACTTCTCCCCCATTCGGAAATTGACTGTCTCAGAGAAGAGGTAGGCCTATGTCTAAAGAAATCTCATTTGCAATATAACTGTACCAGATATTCCCATACAACTACTGGTTAGTGTTCAATAGTACCCTAGACAATTCAGTAATGGTATATTTTTTAGGGATTTCAATTTTTCTGATAAATTAGAGAAAAGTGATGGAGTCCTATGTTCCTATCACCAAAAAGTACAATTTCCGTCTAAACTAAAGCTAAGTTTACAGGACTATGATTCAGTATTTGTTTAGTTAAATAATTGTCTGACTATTTGGTGATGTAGGACAGCCACCTGGTTCATACCTGAGCAAAGAATGAAGAGGAAAAGAGTGGTCATTCTCAAGTTATGGGCTTTTTTGTCACCTTTCCCACATTCAGCCTGGTCTAATTTGGCTCTTTTTCAGGGATTGGGGTAGTTCTAAAGAACAAACAGAGAGATATTAACCTGTTTAGCCCTGAGCCTGTTTTTCAGGTCTCAGGCTCGAAAATGACATTCCCAGAACAAATGACCATATCTTCCCTTCTAAAAGGGTTACATTAATAATCTTTTTTCTCAAAGTAATGATAAACCTGTGAGTTGGATGTAGAAAAGTCAGAATCAATATAGATGTTTTTTATTTTAAAGAAAATTCAGATTGAACATAGTACAAAACTGTAAATTATAGTGTCTGTCCAAATTTTTTTTTTACTTATAGTGAAAACTACCCTTGGATGATGGTAAGGTAGACTAAAAGCTTTAGGAATCCAAAGTACAACATATAATAAGTACCCTGTATCAAGATTGATGCAAAACAAGTGACATTTGACCTTTTTAGAGAGGTTTAGCAAAATAAACTCCACCTCTGGGGTGATTTGGGTGGAAATGGGGGTTTTATCGTTTCTCTGGAACCCATTGGTCGATTCTGGTGATTGACATCTCTTTCTGACCGTTAGAGCCAATATAATCTAAGGGGAATCTCCCCACTCACACACATGGTAAAACAAAAGGGTGGGGGCTTCGCGCACGCAGTTTTGCATCTGAGTGAAAATATCTCTAGCTCTGACATCTGGAAACGGAAAAGCAGGTTTATTGCTTATGAATTATCAGAAATCATTTCAAAGGGACACAGACACATTGGATTAACCTATGGACGTTTTTATCGTTTTAATGCCATTGAAGACCACTTTTGACCAGACTGACACAGGTGAGCCATCTTAGCATTTTTAGCTACCTAGCCACATGTTTTGATGTCTGTTTTTGTTTATAAAGTCGAGACTTCGTATAATTGAGTGATAATGTCTGTACCCTTCGATTCTGTGTCATCTCACGATGTGAAACGATGTGTTGGATGTGCAGAAAAGATAAATAATAAGGTTTTGTGAGTGAATTTCGGTGCAGTAATCTGTTAGCATTTTTTTGCTCGTTGCTAATTCAGAGGCTCAGCGTTAGCATTGTGGGGTTTATTTTTATTAAAAAAAAAAAGATCAGTTAGATGAGTTTCTTCCCGTTACATGGATATAAAACATTCATAGTTTATTAAATGAACACGCCCTCAGACACTGTTTCCTGCAAGATGTTATGGGAGGGCCGGGGTCTCTCGGGCTTAACCTCTTAAGCCCTGAGCCTGTTTTTCAGGTTTCAGGCTCGAAAATGCCACTAACACAACAAATGATATATCTTCACTTCTAAAAGGGGTAAATTAATAATTATTTTTCTCAAAGCAAGGCTACATCTGTGAGTTGGATGCAGAAGTGTCAGAATCAATACAGATGTTTTTATTTTAACCTCTTAAGCCCCACGGACCCGAGCCCGGGCCCTAAATCGCGTCATTTGCAGGAAACAACGCCTAAGGAACCTTAATATTTAATAAACTATGAATATTTTATATCCATATAACGGGGAAAAACTCATTTAACTGATATTTTTCTTTTTTTAAAAGACACACAATGCTAACACTGACCCTCTGAATTAGCCCTGAGCGAAAAATGCTAACCTATTACCGCACCGAAAATCACTCCTAGATCCCTTATTACTTATCCTAGCTCTGCACATCCAACACATCGTTTATGATCGTAAAGAGACAGAATCTAACGGTGCCCACCTCAACACTGAAAGATACAAACTCGCGACAGGGGAAGCAAACACAGACATCACAACACCTACCTTTACGGAGCTTCTAGAGAGATCGTCTCACCGTAGCTGTCAATCTGATCAAAAGACGTGTTCAATGGCATTAAAACGAGAAAAACGCGGCTGCGTCGGTTAATCCATAGGTTGAGAATGTGTCTGTATAATATTTTTTTTCATTTATAGTCCATAATTCTATTTTCATGTAAAAATCGGAGACCAAAAGTTAGCTGCTAATGGTAGCCACCTGCTGCTGCTGCTGCTCCCATGTCTTGGCTGACGCGGCAGTCTAACACACACACATGACCAAATAAGGACTATGTGGGAGTTCCCCTCGATTCCATTGGCTCTGACGATCAGAAAGAGATGTCACATGTCAAAATCGAGCAAGGGATAGGTCAAATCCACCCAAATGACCCCAAAAGAGTTTTTTTTGTGCTAAATCTGTCTAAAAAGGTCAAATATAACTTGTTTTGCATCAATCTTGATACAGGGTACTTATTATATGTTGTACTTTGGATTCCTAAAGCTTAAAACTAACCCATCATCCAAGGTTAGTTTTCACTATAAGTAGTACAAAATATTTTTTGGACGGACACTATAATTTACAGTTTTTTACCATGTTCAATCTGAATTTTCTTTAAAATAAAAAAACATCTATATTGATTCTGACTTTTCTACATCCAACCACAGGTTTATCATTACTTTGAGAAAAAAGATTATTAATGTAACCCTTTTAGAAGGGAAGATATGGTCATTTGTTCTGGGAATGTCATTTTCAAGCCTGAAACATGAAAAACAGGCTTGGGGCTTAACAGGTTAAAGTAAATTCAGATGGAACATAGTAAAAACATGTAAATTCTAATGTCCGCCTAAAAAAAAACCTTTACTTATAGTGAAAACCACCCTTGCATGATGGTTTAGTAGACTAAAAGCTTTAGGAATCCAAACTATAACATATAATAAGTACCCTGTATCAAGATTGATGCAAAACAAGTGAAATTTGACCTTTTTAGAGAAATTTAGAAAAATAAAGTCCAGGCGGACTCACTTCTGGGTAATTTGGGAACCGTCAGTTCCATTTGACCTTTTTCACTGTAAAAATCATTTTATTACTTTGAATTTTCACTATAGGTATTCATTCCATCCAAATACAACTGTTGTAAAAAATAAAAAATAAAAATAAAAAAAACATACAAAATGAACATAATAATAACATGGGCCCGCATGTGAGTGGTGGGGGAGGGGGCGACGAGGATCGTCGGTAACATATCTGCATCGCTGTCAACATTAGTCACAATTTCCATTGCCTGTAAAGTACTAAGCATCTCTTTCCTGTGAGCCATTATTTGACAAAAGTCAAAGTACAGAAAAAGTCCTAAACGCAAATATTGTAATCTGCTCTGGTATCTGCTGTCCGCTCTGTGCTCCGTGCGCTCTGGGTCCTGCTGGAATTCCTGCTTCCTTTCACGTAGTAAACAATAAGCGAAGTCTCTGCGTAATGTTGTTACGCTGGCTGGCATTCTTTATACTTTGCGCAGGACCATATCTCTTGAACCCATTGGTCGATTTGTGTGATTTACACCTTTTTCTTAACCATCAGATCCAATAGAATCGAGGGGCAGTTCCCAAATCCACGTAAACATTACCATTGCGGGCGTAATAGAGAAGCAAACGAAGCATATCTGAAAGTGCAAGCCTGGACTGCAAAACTTTTTACCCAGTATATTGCCATAAATATGATGATGAATTATCAGTAAAAAATTCTACGTGACACAAAGACATTGGATTAACCTTGAGCAGTGTTTTTATTCCGGTGAACACAACTTTTGATCACAAATCAAAAAAGGTAAGACGCAATTATTGTAACATTTTTGAAACCGGATGTTGTTTACTTTCTCTTTTCTGGCTGATAGCTCCGCAATTCGGGGTCGTACAGTGATGACATTAAATGTCTGGAATCTGTGGAGTCTCAGCTTTAAATCGTATATCTTGTTTGTGCAGTTAAGATAGTAATAAGGGCATTTCTACCGTGAGTTCTGTGTAAAAAAGCGTTAGCATTAGTTAGCATTTTTTCGCTCAATGCTAATTCAAACATTGTTCATATTGTCAGTTAGCGGAGTTTCTTACCTTTAAAAGGGTATGGAACATTAATAGTTTCATAAATGTTAAGAAGCCCTGAGACATAGTCTCGAAAAAAAACTGTGGGAGGGGTCCACTCGGGGGACCTTCGGGCTTAAGAGGTTAACAGGTTAAAGGGATGTACACCTCTGCATAAATATTCTCTTACGGATACATTCTATCATGTTATGTCAGATCGGCCAGGCATACAGCTCAATGAACGTTTTATGTCCATCTGCTGCTCCTCTATGTTTATGTCTTATTATATCCTGCATGTATTTGTTAAATTAAATAGCATCCAGGTATTTTGGAGACAGTGTAAGGGAATTCTCAAAGGTTGTACTTTGTTGCTGTGACCATATCAAAGTTGAGATATAAAAGTGGGTATCACTATTCACTGCAGACTGACTGTACTTGGAGGCACACAGAATACAGAGACGCAGGTGGTGTTTTTCCACGATAAAATGAGACATCAGTTGAATAATTGGATATGTTTCTAACATAGGCGGGCTGGACTGACAGCTGAGACGGTCTCTGCCCCTCTTTGTTTTCGGCATTACTTCTGTGACTCCCCACTCGCATTCAGCACTTAGCTCATTTGTTCTCTTATCAGCAGTTTAGGCTGAATGTGGGACACTGGAATATGAACTCATCACACATGAATATGGAATAGATTCCTTTAAAAAAAAACTCCATCGGCATTATTCAGAATGCTTGACAGACAAAGTTGTAAGATAATGGCTTTTTATGGTTTGCACTGACAGCCAGAAACAAGTAAAAACCAGTGTAGCAGTAACATACAGAACAAATGCAAGCGTACAATCCATTTACACTCTGACAAACAATAGAGGCTGTCACTCTGAATCAGCGAGGAATCAGTCAAGCCCACACACTTATGTTCTCTATAGCTCAAAGCTAATAATCTCTCTTATTCTTGAAATATTTCCAAGCTTCAGTGGGTAATGTTCAGAACATGTGTATTATATGCTAGAGAACATCTCACAAAAGAGGAAAGCAGAGGCATATGCTTCAAATCAGTGTTCCACACAGATGCTGTGAGATGACATGTCAATACTGAAAAGTCACAAGGATTTACTCTGACAAGAGCATTACAAGATGTCTACAAGGCTGAAAAACACCAGCCTGTTTTCAGCAGTGACAAACAGCAATCCCAGAGATTATGAGCTTTGATCAAGTTTAATCACTCCCAGATACAGATGTAATCAGATAACTGTAATCCCACAGATAGGTGACGCTAAAGGAGCTTCCTCCATCACCTTGTAACAGGAGACTCTTCGCTCACACGATACAGATATGGTGGGCTATTTTTAAATTGAGGCATTTTCTGCCAGTTAAAGCGCTTTCAATCCTTTATAAGTCATTATTTGAGCCTCACATAAAGTACTGCAATATCATATGGGGCAATACCTTCCCTAGTTACCTGAGTAAATTAAAGGTTTTCCAGAAGAAAGTAATACGCGCCATATCTTGGTCCACCTACACCTGACACAGCTTCAGTCTCCTGAAGCTGAAAGTAATCTCTTTTCTCACAATGCCTGTTTCATGTATAATGTAGAAAATGAGCTACACTCTTAAAACTACTGGGTTAAAAAATAACCCAATCATAACCCAGCTGCTGAGTCACTATAGGACAGAACACACACTGGGTTGTTTTAACCCGTGTGCTGGGTTGTTTATTTGACCCAAGCTAGTGATTGAAATTAACTATATTGTTGGGCTAAATAGAATATAATAATAATAATGTATAATAGTGTAATGAATTATCTCCAAACACACCGTGTATATATATATAAATATATATATATATATATATATATATATATATATATATATATATATA
>CALSBZ010045435.1:123124-136068 GCA_943591055.1 Gobionotothen gibberifrons | reverse complement strand
ATATATATATATATATATATATATATATATATATATATATATATATAAAAAATGCATTTATTCAGCTTTGGCAAATCACCAACATTCAGGCCACTATAAAAGAACAATGCAAACAATACAAATTCAATCCCCCCCCCCAAAAAAACAAAGAGCCTTAAAACAAATAATGTATTACAAAGTGCAGATTTCAGAGAAAGAAATACCTTTATTCCAAGGTTAAATGGACAAAACAGAACACTACCCCGTGAACACAGTCACAGACAAACAACGAACCAACACTGAACACAGGAAGAGACAAGACTAAATACAGGGAGGGGTAATCACAAGACGAGAAACAGCTGGGCAGGGGAGGAGAAACCCAAGGGCCACAGGTGAACACAATCAGACAATTAACACACCAGGGAAACTAACGACAGGAGGAGAAACACAGGGAGAGGGACCAGACAATATACATGGAGGAAAACATGACAGGGAGAACCGAACAGCAAAATAAACCCAAACATACAAAACTACAAACGTGACATAAGATAATCGTGACAGTTGTGACGTAAAAGCCATGTGATTTATACTGCCTTATTGTAGGCCCTACATCTAATAATTTTGCACACAAACCCAAAGCTATATAGTTCAGACCTATTTATAGCTACTAGTAGAACAAACGTCTTTGTAAAATAATAATTTATCGCATCACAATGTAAATTCAAGGCTCTTTCACTCATTGACAGAAATGTAAATTTCTTTCTATTGTGCTGTTATCACAACTCATTACAAAAATATAGGTTACAGAATTGTATAATTATATATATATTATATATATATAGGTAAAATATAGGTTACATACCGTTTTGATGTGAGAAATGACAAAAAGATGGTTCCAGAATGATTCAGAAGTGGGAAAATGTATAAAGCAACCTCTGGGTTAAAAATAACCCAGGCAGGTGTTCAACTGCAATTGAAGCCCTAATAACCCCTTTGACCCAGCATGAACAACCCACCAGTGTGTTTACAGTACCCAAATAACCCATAATTATGACCCAGCCAAATCAACCCAGCAATGTGTTTATAGAAATAACCCAGCATTTTTAAGAGTGCATTTTTAAGAGTTTAAAAATGTCTACATCTTTGTCTTAAGAAATCGCTCAAAGCAACACTTGTAGCAAATATGGTTGAATACGCTGAATGTAAATGTTTTATGTTCTCAAGCTTCCTATAGCTCAGTGAGGTGTCCCATTTCATGTTCATTCAAGATTCAAAGATTCAAAGGTTTTATTGTCATAACATATACAAAAATACAGTGTAGTCATATAATGTATGAAAAACTTAGATCGCAGGTCCCTGAACAGTGCAAACATATACATAATAAATATAAAAAACAACAATACAAATGTTGCAAGCTCAGGTGTTAAATAGTCTTATGGCCTGCGGGATGAAACGGTCCCTGAGTCTGGTGGTTTGGTCCGGATGCTGCAGTACTGCTGTCTCATGTTTGTAAATGTATTTTTTTTAACTTATGAATAATGAAATGAGATGTCAGCAGATCCATAGGACCAGCTCGTTTACATTCTGAAACGTGAACACAACGTTATACTTTGATAGTATGCGTCAGATCAAAGTGTGTGATTAGCAGGAGACTGCTCATCAAAAGCTTTGTTGTTCCTGTTATCATTCATTACAGGTTACGATTAACTCCAAGAACAGACTTCATGGTAGATTTCATAGATCAAAGCATAGGATTACTACAAACCCACACTAAAGCCCTGTTTCAGCAAAATATTTTAAAAGCATTCATCTACATCGAAAAAAAGCACGTTATAATTAAAAGGAGTGCGTAGACCTTCCGCAAGGTTGTTTCTGAAAGGGAAAAAGAATGCTTGTACAGTGCATCTTGGAAAGTATTCATACCCCTTCACTTTTTCCACATTTGTGTATGTTACAGCCTTATTTCAATTTGGATTAAATTCATTTGTTTTCTCAACATTCTACACACAATACCCCATGATGACGAAGTGAAAAAAGTTTTAAATGAATTAAAAATAAAACACTCAAATATCACATGTGCATAAGTATTCACACCCTTTACTCAATACGTTATTGAAGCACCTTTGGCAGCAATTACAGCCTCAAGTCTTCTTGAGTATGATGCTACACGCTTGGCACACCTATCTTTGGGCAGTTTCTCCCATTCTTCTTTGCAGATTGTCTCAAGCTCCATCAGCTTGGATGGGGAGTGTCGGTGCACAGCCATTTTCAGATCTCTCCGGAGATATTCAATCCGGTTCAAGTCTGGGTTAATTAACAACTAGTTGATGGTGAATTTGTGTACCTTAATATAAAGTGTTACCAAAAATACATATTTACATGATGTAGCATGATGTTGCTTTGAGTATTAGATGGCAGAAAATGAAGTTATTCGTTCATAAGTTATTCGTTTTTGACCCCTTGATTCACTCTCCATGCCTCTTGTTTATTTCTGACGTGACAACTATGTGTACAGATCTTAAACTTTAAACCTGAAGCAGCATATTTAAATGATATAGTCAAGAACTGGAGTGATGTGTGACACTGTTTCATAATGAAGCTTACGTGGAAAATGAAAATAAGAAAATGAAAACAAATCAAAGTGAAATTAATTGTTGTGATTAATTATCCGGAATAAAAAACAAAAGACCAATCATGATTCTATCAGCTGCAATAAATCAGTGATGTTAAACAGACTTCAGCAAATTAGAACCATGCATATATAATTCAAAGTGGCACCGTTATGGTTTGTTGGAATTATAATGCGTTTCACATGCAAGTAAACATCATATTGATAAATGATGCGGAAGAGATCATGACAAAAAAAACACAATGGTGTCGTTGCTAAGATTTTATGGCTCAACAATTGTAGATATACCGAATATAAGATCTGCAGGATTAGTTGTTGTAGCGCGCTGGCCGGGAGAAAGGAGAGCCACCTGGCTGCAGGTTAACCTCCATTAGTAGCACGTTGATCTCGCTCTATAGTAGAGCCCTTTATTTGAATTATAAACAGCGAGTGGACATCCCACTGTGTTAAATTGCATACAGTCTGAAATATAAACCTTTTACTGAAATACCAATAAATGCGCTATTTTATTCCTAAAAACTGCCCAGCCCACATGTTGGGCCTAAATGCTTCAGTCTGACAGGGTAGACGGAACATATTGAGTGAAAGACTTATTATTATCTCTCCATAATCTGAGCTGCTTAAATTCTGTAAACACAATCAACAGATGAAGGCTCACGTTTTTCTTCTTTTCCTATATTTATGATTTCTTTTAGACAAAAACTGCCCCTAAGCAGAACAGTGTTTTTATTTACCTTTGATTAGATGGCAGATGAAGCACAAGGCTTATTATTTCTGCTGACAACCAACGATTTTGTGGTGACAAACCTGGAACATTGTGCAATGTTATTTCTTCATAACTTGTCATAAACAACCCGTTCTGTAATATCTGAAGCAAAACAAACTATTTATTTTTAAAGTAAGTGAAAAACATATTCTCACATTAAACTGTCACATCTCTACCAAGGCGCTGAAATAGGGCATAATGTGATGATGACGGTTTTCTTTATTCAGTGCACTGGAGATGAACCTATTAGAAAGTCATTTATTTTCCCAGAATAACGGCTGTTATTACTCTTCATCACCCAGGTGTCAAGCTCAAGGTTGTTGCTTTGTCTCACACTGTGAAGCCAGGTGGACAACAAGGATATTTATATTAAACCATACAGGAACAGTGCGGTTTCACTGTGCGGTGAAAGTGATAAAAGACAGAGCTTTGTATGTCTTTTAGTTCAAGTCCAACTTAAGTGTTGGGTGTTCGGCACATGACATATCAGTTAAGTCTTCGCAACCCTATTCATTTGCCTGGAAATAAAAATACATGCCAAATAAAAATAAAGGAGAAAAGAGTTTGCGCAGATGTCCACCAACGCTGTTAGGCCCAGTGCCAAACTGGACCCTCCCCACTCCCCTTCCCTGATGGAGTGAACTCCGTCTGTAGTCACACTCACAGCTGAATGAGGCTCCCTTCTTTCAGATGGGGGGTGTACATATAGCGGCAAGCTTTGGAACTCCCTTCTCTCTGGTAGAAACAGGTAATGCAGGCTGCTAACCCTTACCCTTTATTGTTGTTTTATTTTTAAATTGCACTGTTGAGGTACCTGCGATCTACGTATTTAATACATTACATAACTACACCGTAGTTATATGTCATGACAATAAACCTTTGAATCTTTTAATCTTGTGTGACGGTATTTAATGTACAGTTTTACGCAGTTTACCAGTTACAGTATGTTTGCAGGAACTGTTTGTAC
The DNA here is from genome assembly GCA_943591055.1 of Gobionotothen gibberifrons. NCBI lineage: Eukaryota > Metazoa > Chordata > Actinopteri > Perciformes > Nototheniidae > Gobionotothen > Gobionotothen gibberifrons. The sequence goes on along the minus strand of CALSBZ010045435.1, from coordinate 131,727 downwards.
ACAGCGTGTTTGATGACAGACACAAACAGCATTGAGTCGGACAGGAAGTGGTGGTGATAACACACTCCCCCTCGCTCCACACTTGTTGGATTGGAACAGCACTTAATGACCCTTGACCCTTGCATCAGTGTGTAGGGTGTAGGGGGCGGTCTGGAATTGGGCCTTTCTATCAGTGAAAAATAATGTGTGTATCAGAACTGTGATTCAGATCTGCTCCAACATTTAATGGGCTCTTCCTTGGATAATGCTGCATCCCCTGCCCCCCCACCAATTTACATGAGGATCGAGACAGTACTTTTTAAGACCAGACCACCCTACTTAATTACAATACTTGAGTTAATATACTGAGTTACTTTCAACCGTTGAGTATGACTTCATCAGCCTGTGAAGTTATTGTAATTTTGTAAATGCTTAAGTCACTCACTGATTCTAACAGTAATGGAAACATGTGTGGAAACCGGATTAGAACTAGGCCAATGGCACTACTTTAGTCTTCCTTCAACTTCATATTGTGCTAAATATAAACTGGGCGTATGGCTATTACTCCAATTTGTGAGTCCAATGCTTTACTGCAAACTATGCAAATCAGTTCTGATTAATCGTCTTGTCACTAATCCTCTCAGTTCATCCCTTTCAGAGTGGAGGGTCCAATTTGCATATCCCCTTTTGCATCTCCTCTCTTTCTTGTAGAAAGCTGGTAATTATAGATGGAGCTTGCCCCGCTGCTCTATTAGTGAATGAATGTGACATGTGAGGCGCACAAAAGAACCCCCTGACCCCCGCTCTCATCAAAGTATAACTACAGTATACAGTATTAGTTTGTGAAGCTCGACTATTACAATCTTTCTCAGCTTGGTTTGTCTTAATCATTAAGTGTTCTTTCCTGACAATTACAAGGAAATATCTCAAACCGGACACCCCAACTATAGACAACTTGCACGACATAATACACAACATATTTATAGTGGAAAGAATAACTTTTTCCCAGAAGGAATAAACTTGAAAACTGTGGAAGCGATATATTTTACAGTGAAGACCATCTCTTGCTTGCTTGTGCTTTTGTATATTCCCTGCATTTTGTGTGTGTAGTTTTCCTTAACACAGAACACAACCCATGTCTACTCCTTTATTTTTCCTCATCGTATTGTTTACATTTTGGATTCATTTTACTTATTTATTGTACGTTGGTTTGTTCGCTATTTTTGGGTCACTACAAAAGATTGAACTGTTTAATGAGCAAAATGCTATACACATACTATATAACCCCAACTAAAGAATAATACAAAGTTATGTTATTTCCTAAAACCAGGTCAGATCCACATTGTGAGTGTCAGTCGGGCTGCTTTATATATCACCTCTCCACATCTTAAAGGGGACCTATCATGCAAAATGCACTTTTGTACGTCTTGTATACATGAATATGTGTCCCCGGTGTGACAGGGAACTCACCAAGTGTCAGAAAACACAACCGTCTCTCTATTCCTCCATACCCCAAATCTCTAAAAACGGGGCTTTAACAGATCTGATACAGACTGATCCAGATTTGAAAATAGTGTGACGTCAGTGACGAGGAGCTCCGCCTATATGGCCAACTCTCCACCAATCAGGGGAATGAGAGGTTGCCGTGGCATGGTAACAGCATGGTAACATGACGCGCGTAACTCGGCCCCCTCCTTTTTAGTGGGGCGTGGTCAGCACATGCACATGCGCATGCAAAGACAGGGTGGAGGAGAGGAAAATAGAGCAAAATGAGGCATGGCTAAAATGCATGATCTGTTTGGTATTTTGAAAAAAAAAACGTATAAATATACCTTATATAGGTATGGCCCTACAATATATCATTCAAATATAGCATGATAGGTCTCCTTTAAGGTCTACTTGGTGTCAAACATCATACAGTACCTTGTCCTGTACGTGTCTGTAAGGGAATTTTTTGGAACAGTAAAACCTGGTTAGATAGAGTTTAAGGCCCCGGCCCCACGGGAACGCATACTTCAGACTTCAACAAATCTTCCTGCGACTTCAACTGCTAACTGTGCATTCATACTTTCACTCAGAAACCTCATTCCAACTTTAAAATGTTACACATCTTTCTGACATTATTCGTGTAACACAACTTTTAAATCTGATTCTTATTTTTAGAGATATTAAACATTGTTCAGACCTTGGTACAGAGGCCTTCTTCAGATTTTAACATTAACTAGAGTGTGTGATGTCACAGCTATGAGGAAATCTTGAAATTTGCCTTCATATATTTTTTTTAAACTTCCATAATTCCCAAACCCTACATTCCTGAGACATAATTTTCCATGACAAACGTAGGAAAGCATCTCGTACCTTGAAAAATGACAAATAATTGAGCAAAAAATAATTAAACAAAATGCCTCTTGAGGGCATGAAGTGACAACAACTTTCAACATGCCTCCATTAAAGCCCATTGTAATTTCAGGTTGATATTTCCTCACAACAGCAGCCGCACACCTTTAGTTAAACACTTCAGATACTCAAGGTCCTTGACATGCTTCACGCTTTGAAATTTCGCCGATATCTGTTACGGTTCTTCAACTAAACGTTCACATGTAAGAGGTTTATCTCTCATTCAGAACAATGGAAACCTTTGATCTCTGGACGCCTCGTTAGCTCAAATATAAACACCTGTGTCATGGAACACGATGATGTCATCACTCCAACTGACATGCTCAGAGCAGCAGACTTCAGATAATGGTTAATGGTCCTGCTCTCAACAGCTCTACGTCAATTATGGGGTGTAATCATATGCCGTTTCCATGGAAGATCAAGAGAAGAGAGAGAGGGCGATAGAAGACTGAGAGGGCGATCAAGAGAAGAGAGAGAGGGTGATCAAGAGGAGAGAGAGAGGGTGATCAAGAGAAGAGAGAGAGGGTGATAGAAGAGTGAGAGGGTGATCAAGAGAAGAGAGAGGGCGATCAAGAGAAGAGAGAGAGGACGATCAAGAGGAGAGAGAGAGGGTGATAGAAGAGTGAGAGGGTGATCAAGAGAAGAGAGAGAGGGCAATCAAGAGAAGAGAGAGAGGACGATCAAGAGAAGAGAGAGGGCGATCAAGAGCAGAGAGAGGGCGAGCAAGAGAAGAGAGAGAGGGCGATCAAGAGAAGAGAGAGGGTGATCAAGAGAAGAGAGAGAGGGTGAGCAGGAGAAGAGAGAGAGGGCGATAGAAGATTGAGAGGGTGAAATTATTCACTTTCTTCTTACACATTACATTTCAGCATAGCAATTCAGTGTCAGCTTTTCAGCATAAAGCATTCCCACTAGCAATTTCTTCAGGAATTGCATTCTCTAGTTAGTCATGTTGTTTACCTTTCCTTTTTGAGAGTAACATCATGTTAAACTGTCATCTGACCCTAACAACAGTGACGGACTCATCCATCCGGTTATAGACATCTTCAGTGGACTCTGACGCAGAGGTTGCTAAGAGAGTTAATATTTCTGTCGCTCGACTAACACTCTGTGTAGCTGTACACTGCGATGACATCACTACTGTAATGCTTGCTCTGATTGGATCAGCTGTTTTTCACCAGGGTACAAAGAGCACACTATATCTATTTACATCCAGAGAGCAGGCTGACTCAGAGGGCTGGAGCCAGGCAGCTGACACATTACTGATGCTTTGTACAACATATGTTACCTCGTCATGCTAATAAAACGTATGAATACAAATGTATTAATATTTTAGTTTGGAAGATGTTTCCCAGCTGTTGATATCATTACATTATAAAACAAATTTCCATTAGAATATATAGGCACAATGCAAATATAGAAATAAGATAGGGATAATTACCTATTACTGTAGCCCAGCCAGGGATGAACTGGGAACTGCTTCAAATGTATCTTTGCTTTGACAAAAAAATACATTTTGGATATTTTATTTCACCTCTCCTGTCTCTTCCTGTAAAATATTGAAATGTTTCAGAATCATCTTGGACTCAAGTATGTGTACAAATCTATCATATTGACCGGAGGTATGTCAGAGCTGTGTTATAAGATGTGGTGCGTTGGAAATCAGTTGATAAAAACGTTTCCAAAAATGAAGTTGACAGCTATTCATTTCTCCCTTGTTCTCATAAACAGAGCTGAGCAAGTGTGGGTGGAAACTCTGCAGCTTTATTTCTTTCTGTGCTCCATATCACCCTGTAGTCCAGATATATAACCACCATGGTTCCACAGTGTAATGAATATTAAACTTACTAGAAACCTGTTCTCTGTAGATGTACATTTGAAGGAAACACTTTCAATTTTGAAATAAACGAGACATGGCATACCAGTGAGAAAGAGCTTGTAGCAATGTTATACAATTAGCTCTACTGGTAAGGGAAATTAAGTGTGTGTACCCCAAACAAAAGCTTCAAAACAAACATATTAGAGATGACTGCAGAGGAAACAGGCCAAGCTGTACTCACAACAAACTATGTCAATACATAATTGAACATGTAGTTTTAATCAGAAACGAAAGGTAGCAGCCACTCATACTACGCTGCATAACAACAGTGTCTAATAGTTAAAGCCAACAGAAAGGAAACCACATGAAACCTGAAGAGAATCCCCCTGAATATATTCATGGTTGAATGAGAGAGTACACATCTAATACATATTCCATTTACTGTACGTAGCAGGAGGGGAGAGACTCTATGACATGTATAAAATGACAAATGTTGTCTTTTCTTATACATGGCTGTTAGAAACGTACCTGTTTCACATCATAGGCGAAGAGCACATATTTCAGATCAGGGGAGACGGAGTACTTTGCCACGTTGAAATTAATCTAGTGGAAAATAGAGAAAAAGAAAACAGAGACTTACTGTGTGCTATGTCAATCACCATTGACCAACACATCATCACTATTAGGATATGGTCAAATACTCGATAGAATACAAACACATTCAAACACACCTACCGCAGTCATAGGTGCACACACTAAACATTACTTAACAGTTACATGTTAGCTTGACATTTGTATGATATTACTCAAATTCATTGTTTTGTTAAAGACAGTTTTAGTTTTCATCCTAATTAACATCAACATGGTTGTAAGCTGCTGTTCCCCTCCTTCCCAAACAGAGCAGCAGAATAGTGCTGCTTTAAACAGAGGCTCAATCAGTCCATACAGAAATACAAATTGGACTGTACCATCATTGTTTAGGAGTTTAGTAGTCAGAGATTAGTAGCATATGGTGACTCCTTTGATTCTTTGAGTTAGAATATTTTTTAAATAACTGGGAATAAATGTGTAGCTTATTTACAAATACGTTTATTAATGTACTCAATGTTTATTTTTTTCTTTGGGTTTTGGAGTAAATGTCCATTTCATTTGTTTTCTTCACCTCTCTCTTATTAAAAGCACTTGAAGTTGTTTGCAACTCAGGTCATCCTATTTTTCTTTCTACCACACTTTTGGTAACAATCATGATTTTATATTGTGATAAAACCTCATAATGTAACATAGAGTATACAAACTAATCTACTTACAAATGTGGTGTTTGTCAGGACAATCTCAGATTCGTTCGTCAGGATGTTGAACTTGATGACGTGGCCATCACTGTTTCTGTAGATGACTTCTGAGTCTGTGAATAGAAACAAAGGGAACATAGAAAAACAACATTTAAAATTGAATTTTGAAAGCTGTCCTGAGAAAGACAAAACCCCAAAGCCTGCAGCAGCCGACTCTTTTAGAAGTGAAGACGCCACCGAACAAATGCTGTCTGAGCCTCATCGTTCCCTCAAATGAAATAACAGACACAACACAGCTGACAGCCAAACATGCTCAACTTTGTGCAACTAACTGATTAACTGTGAGAATCAAAAGTGAGATTTCACTGCCAGACAAACACAAAGGGAAGGCCTGCGCTTTTATCTTCTAGGTAACACAGCGTGTTGATGTGAGGAGCTGTGTGGCGCCGCCAGGAGAAACATCTTGTGTTCTGAGCCGCATTGATTGAACTAGGCGGCTTTGTTTGTTTTGAGTCACAGCCAAACGTTCAGAAATGTAGCCTTAAATGTCACAGTATGGGGGATTGTCACCAACACAATGGCATGAAAAAACTCTGAACCTCAAAGCATGCAGGCGTACAAATACATGGTATCAAACAATTAATAAGCAAATGTGTCTTTCTCATACTTATTAACTTTATTAATGCTCAATATGCTAAAACACAGATGAAAATGATCAATCAGTTTATCTTTTTTTAGGTTATTTGACATTGAAATGATTCATCTGATGACACTGTGGCCATGGACATTGGAGGCAGTTGAATTACCAACAACTGACAGTATTGTCGAGAGCACGAGACACGAAGCTCTCCAGTTCAGGAGCTCCTTTCATTAACGCCCAGAAACGAGGGGTTACCTATGGTAACCCTTATATAAGCACAGGCGGAGCCCTCTACTGGACTCTATGGGTACTACCCCTTGATCATATCATGCAAGCATTCATCCACTGAGACTTCTATAAATGTAGCCGGCCCCGGGGCGGGCCTACCTGAATGCGTGCGCATCACACCGTATAAAAAGAGGCCTCGCCTCCTGACTGTCATCCTACACCTCTCTTCAGAGAGCGGCATAGGACCGTCAGGGCCCCGAGTAGAGGGCTCCGCCTGTGCTTATACAACAAGGGTTACCATACGTAACCCCTCGTTATATCTCTCACAGGCTCCGCCCTCTACTGGACACTATGGGTACAGTGGGCGGAGCCCCGATGTATACACGCGCTGTCGTCCAACAACAACACTGTTCCATCTCACTGTCTCTGACCGGCTTTCTGGTTAGCAGCCGCTGTGCCCTTCTCACCTCTCCCTCGGTCATAACCGTGGAGAAGGCTGAGGCTGACAGAGCACACTCTGACGCGCTTAGCTCACGAAAGTGTGCTCGGAAAACAGCACTGAGGGCTCTCCCCCCCCCCCGCCCATAGGCGGACGGAGAGAGTCCCCAGCCCTGTATGGGCTCACTATGCACCAGCTCTCCAGAGTCCCTAAGGAGCATGGGGAGAGCGCAAGTGTCCCATGTCCCACACTCAGACACGCTCACCTCGTGAAGAGCGTGTATGGACTATGACTTGGAGGGCTCCCCCCTCCTGCCCTAAAGCAGGGGAAAAGAGTCCTCCAGCCCCTTATGCATATGTCGCCGTGCATATGTCCTCCACAATCACGCCGTTAAATAAGGCTGTTGACACAGCCACAGCCCGTATAGAGTGAGCACGGACCCCCGTGGGGAAGGCGTCTGTCCGTAGTAGGGATGTTAAGATTCACCGATTCGCATCGGTGCACCGGCATAAACGTTCAAGATGCGAGTGCACCGGTTGAAAGAGTGCACATCGGCTACAGTTTGGGTTGAACTCGCGATTCATCGATTGTAGCGTCTTTGCATCGGTAAAAAAACGAGTCATTCATATAATATCCTCTCATCCTGTCAGCACTCAGCAGAGACCATCTTTGATCTTTGCTTCGCACTACGGAGGCCGAGAGTCTCAGTTATCAACACGCATAGAAGTCGAGGAGAAAGAGAAACACAGCGCACAGAATAATACCAACAAATCAAACGTTTGGCAACACTTCGGATTTTTCAAGAAAGACGGTCAACTTGAAAAATCGCTTCCAAATTGTAAACGATGCCATGCCGCTTTAAAGTACACAAGTAGTACGAGGAACTTAGCGACACACATAAAGAGGCGACATGGGGTCTGCGGCTGAAAAGAGAAACCTGAAAGTTCGACATGAGTTAAATCACTCAGTGAGGTGTTCTGTCAGAGAGAGAGGTGTGCCTGTGACTGCCAATCATAGTTTACATGTCTTCCTTACTGTAAGCAGTTATGAAAGAGCTGTTCGTGAAAGGTTATTTTCTTTATTGTTCATATAGAAACCACTGCTTTCTGCTCACTGGTGAGTCAGCCTATGAATGAGTGTTAAGCACATCAGGCTGGCAGTTGTATGGGTATGGCACTGTGGTAGTTGTTATTTGCACATTGTTAATCCTGGGCAATGCATCCTTAAATTGTTTAACTGTGAGGTGTTATAACATTGTACTGTACTCTGGTGAGTTTTTTAAGGTACAAAAGGTAAAAAAGTAACAACATGATGGGGTGCGCAGTACTAGTAGAGAGAACCAAATATGTAAAGCACTTTTTTGTTAATTTATGATTTGCTGCATATAAGGAATAAAACAAAAATCCTCTGTCGTACCATATTGAAGTATCATTATTTTGCATTGTGTTGAATCGCATCGTATCGAACTGTATCGCAACAGGGGTGAATCGTATCGTATCGCATCGCCCAGTGCTTCAAATGTATCGTTAATGTATCGTATCGTTGGCAACGTATCGAGATGCGCATCGCATCGGCCTCAGTGATGGAGATGCACATCCCTAGTCCGTAGGCATGTGCAATGCACTCGCTGAGCCAGCCTGCCAGGCATTTCTTGGACAGGCCTTTCCCGGTCACCCCACCCCCGAAGCATGTGTGTGTGTCTGTGCAACACAGTCTCCCCCCATAGGGGGGACGCTTGGTCAGGGTCCCGTGGCGTGCAGTTGTGACACTCCTAAATTCCTTCAGCTTCATAAAGGGACGCAAATAGCTTTCAAC